>JAJIBD010003178.1:0-68662 GCA_021461705.1 Cryptotis parvus | reverse complement strand
CAATGTGGAAGATTAAACCCTATTATTACTAAATTAATTAGCTCCAATTTGCAATAAATGAAGTAGGTGTATATTATCAGTTAAGAGGCCTCAAGTGCAGGGAAAGGGCATTTTCAATAACTTCGTTATAATTATTTCACTCTTTAATGGTTCCCTATTTTCTTTAGCTTGAAACTCGATCACATTTTCATAGCTTCTGCATTCAACCTTTTCTCTTGTTCGTAATTCCTTTGATTGTTGTCCCAATGGCAAAGTTTAAGCATGCTGAATTTCTTCCCCTTCATCAAATATGTTGTGCTCTTTTTCTTTGTGGTGATAGACATGATGATGTCTTCCAACCACCTCCAGTCAATCTAATGATTAGGACCTCTACTTCCCAGACTCTATGAATATGTTATATTGCATGGAAAAGGCTGCAGGTAAAATCCAGGTTACCAATCTGCTGACCTTGAGATGGTGGGAGGTGGGGAATTCATGTATTATCCAGTGGACAGAAAGTAATCAAAGATTCCTTATAAGCCACAGGGGGAAGTGAGGGTAAAAAGTCAAGATCTGAAGGTGCCAGGTTACTACTTTTTAGAATGGAGGAGGAAACCACTAGCTAGGGAAAGAAGGCAGCCTCAACAGCAAGAAAGGACCTCTCTAGAAATGGATCCTCTCGAGATTCAGAATAAAATGCAGCTCAAACATTGCAAGACTTCAAAATTCCAAAAAATTTCTTACCTTCAGCTAGAAGCTATGTGGTAATTTGTTGTAGAAATATAAGGAAACTGCTATTATCTATTTAAGATATTCTTTTCACATCCTCTTATAAATTCTTACTACCCTTGAGGTCTCAGATTAAACATGATATCCCTCTCAAGCACCGTGAGAGCACATAGTGTTAGACACTCTACCCGTTATTTCCCATCAGTACTGCCGGCACAATTTTCACATTGTCAGTCAACACATAACTGTAATTACCTCTCTAAACTTGATTATGCCCCTCAATTTACAATAACTTCAGTGAGGTTTCCCTTAAATATGCACTCCCTAGCAATATTTAAATATATAAATATAGTTGTTGCTTTTTTACTCTTTTCATTTCTTTTGAAGAGTGCACACCTAGCAGAGCTCAGGGCTTCCTCCTGGCTCTGCACTCAGGGATCACTCCTAGCAGGGATTGAGGCACAATATGGGGTACCATATTGACCTTGGGTTGCAAGAGTGTGCAAAGCAAGCACCTTTACCGTTATATTTGTCCAGTCCCCAATTTTTAAATAAGCCTCAGGGGGAAGTGAGGGTGAAAAGTCAAAATAGTGTAAGTATTGGGACCTGCTTCAATGGGACAAGGTAGAACACCTAAGAGAAGCGGGGGAAAAGAAAAAGCTCTAGTATAGAAGCTTCCAGACTTAAGAAAAAAGATATATTTGTAAAAGTGCATTCTTTATTGCTCTTGCCAACAATTACTCTTAGCAATATCCAGTTATCTTAATTTAGAATTTTATTTAATAAACAAATCATCTCAATTGTACTACCCAGATTTAAGTGGGCAACACTTACATGTAGCTAATGGTTCCCACACTGAATAGAACAAATATAGAACATTTGGGCCACAGAATATTCTGTTGGACAGCAGTATAAAAAATAGGCTCACCTGACTAATTATGTGTCATGATATATTCCTCAATCACAAGTGAAGATATCAATTGAGGAATCTCAGAGATATCACTGGTTTAATCAATGATTAATCAAGTAGCATCAAAAAATTCTGATTTAAAAATCATGAAAGAATGCTGCACACAAAAAATTCAAACTAACCTACAAGAAAATATGTTAGATTTAATAAGTTAATTTATTTTTGTATAATTCAATTTTTTTTGTTTGGAGGACCATACCAGTAGTACTAAGGTTTAACTTCCTGGCTATGTGCTCATGAATCACTCCTGGTGTTGCTGATGGAAATGTATGCAGTGCTGGAGATTGAACTCAGAGTGGGCTCATACCTCTACAGGTTATATTTAAAACTCTACTAATGGTTAATAGTGAAAAATCTAAATAAGGCGAATATTATGTGAAGTTCACTATATTTAAGATAAATCTTTACCCAATTCATTTGTAAGTTTACAATGAACCTAATTAAAGTCATCTTGTGGGTCTTCACAAGCTGATTTGAAAACATCCAAGGAAATGCCAATCATCAAATATACCCCTAAAATTCTTGGAAGAAGGGTAAAGTAGTACTTGTTCTTCCAGATATGTAAGCATATAGCATAATAATCTACTGAATATTCCTACAGAGACAGAGAGGTTAACCAAAGATGCAAATAAAGATAATTGTTAGTACATTTATATAGTTAAGTATCCATGTTGATTTATGACAAAGGTAGGGCACCGAAAAAGGAAAAAAATATGTTTTTATAAATAACATTGTTGGAAAAATTAGATTTCCAAATTCAAAAATTAGATTTCCAAATTTGAAAATTTGCAGCAATGAAAGAAACAATGAGATAAGAAAGAAAGAACAGGAGAAATGAGAACGAAAGTTGGTTGCCTTTTTTTTAGGCAAAAAAAAAGATGTTCACCCTCAATCTATAAAGGTAAACTAGATTAAACACCTAGCAGAGAGATTAAACAAAAATGAAGGCAGAAATATATTTTACATAGTAGCAATGTCATTAAAATATGGACACAATTCTGTATCTTTTTTGTTTTTGAGTTTCTGTTATTCCTAGCTACAATGCCACGTGATAAGGTCAAATGGAAACGTTACTGGCGCCCACTGAGCAAATCCACGAATAATGGGATGTCAAGTGATCAAGTGATTGAGTTTCTGTATTTTACAATGGTAATAATATTTTCCATGCACGATTCTAACAGCACACCATCACAGTGTGTCAAACCTCTCTCCCAATTCAGAAATATTGATCTGTTCTCCCATTGTGTTGCCTATGGCTTTAAATAATATACAAAGAGTGTTAATTACAACTGAAAAAATATTTGATGAATGATTCTATTCATTAAAAGACAACTTAGTGCCCCAGAGAGATAGCATAAGCATAAGGTGCTTGTTTTGCACACAGTCTATCCAGAGTTGATTACTAGCACCCCATAGAATCCCCCAAGACTGTAGAGCCAGAAGTAAGCTCTGAGAAAAGCCAAGTATGTCCTTCATCCCTCAAAGAATAAATAAAAAGAAAGCTGAAATAGACTGAAAACAGGTCAACTAACAAAGAACTCATACAGCCCGTGAAAGAACTACTGCAAACCAATGGGAAATCTTTTGTGCATAGTATGAAGAGGTCTCTGACTTCACTTTTTTACATAAGAATAAAGAGCTTCCACACCACCATTTGTTGCAGAGGTTTTCTTTACTACACTCTATACTTTTTGGTCTGCCTTAGATGAACTGAGTATCTGTTTGTGGACTCTCAATTCTATTTCACTGGTCTGAGAATCTATCCTTCCAGTACCACACTGTTTTGATTACTACAATTTTATAATATAATTTAAAGTTAGGGACATTCAAATCAGCTCGTGAAGCCCCCCATATTTTTAACCTACAATTGCTTGGACTATTTGGGGCATTTTATTATTCTGTATAAAGTTCAGCAGTGCTTGGTTTGTCCTTTACAAATATCCTTGTTCCATTTATTAAGAATTAAATTGAATCTGAGTAGTGCTTTGGACAGGATTATCATTTTGGCACTATGAATCCGTCAACTTCATGAAGAAGGGATGTGTTCCCATTAGTCAAAGTAACTAAGATATAAGTTAATACAAGTATGATTCCATTTAGATAAGGGCAAAAGAAGGTAAAACTAAACTTAGAAGTAAGTGCATAGGTGTTAAAATTTTACAAAAAAAAAAGTTATAAACAGAAAACAGTACTTTCATTGCTTATGGGAATACAAATGCAGTTGTACAGAAAATGAAAATGAGTCAAAGTTCTTCAATATGAAAAAAATTGTTTTTAATATGAGCAATATGCCACCCACACGGCAAGCCTGGCAAACTGCCTGTGTTGTATTTTTATATGCCAAATACAAGTAACAATTATGTTAGGTCATTCCCATGACCTAATATAATGGTTTGAGGCTCTTTACGTTCCTGGAGCGAGCAGATGCCCTTGGTCTCTACTAGCATTAGACAGGACAAATGCAGATGTTACTGGAGCCCGCTCAAGCAAACTGATGATGAACGGGAAGACAGTGATAGTGATAGTGATAGTGAATATGAGCAATGATAAACATTAATAATATTATAACAATTATAATAAGATTAACAGCATTTCAACAATTTAATTATAGATTTAAATTCTACTCAATTTATTATTTGCTATAGTTCACAGTAAAAAAATCTTTCAAAGCCTAATACAATTTCATCATCAAATATGAAAGCTCCTACACACAATATGTTGAATATTTCATACCTTGAAATCTTTTAAAAAACTAAAGCAATTGAAAATATGCAAAAATAATGAGTGACCATTATACATTATAATGAGCCCAAAGATGGCTAAGTGAAAATCAAACCAAAGTCACATAATGTGAATCAATGGAATAATGAAATGTGTTTGACCTTATTAAAAAATATTACAAAATATTATACAATGAAACTGGTTCACATTAAAAAAGAGCAATTTAAGGTAGTCAAATACCTTAAAATCAGAACAAATATGATTATTTGTTCAGTACTCAAGTGTGTCAAGGAATCTGGAAACATTAATAACAAACTTAAAGAGAAATAATGGATATAAGATGACCTAGACTTCATTTTTCTCTTCTAAAATATGTCTCTGCAAAGATGCTTCATTCTCAGGTTTACATAAAAGGACAATTTACTAGTTCTGTAGGAAAAAATTCTTTTAAGTCAAACATTTTTCAGGCTTGTGACTATATTATAAGGGACATACTTAGATGTTACTTTTACAATCACAAAGAAAGTGACTGAGCATTAAAATCACTAACCCACACAACTGTAGAATTAAAGTTTTAACATATTTGGTGCAACATCTTTATTTCAATGCTTGGTTGACTGGTCAGCTCTTTTCTGGGAATTGCATTAGCTGAGCTAATCTATACATCTATCTTTAAAAAAACATTTTAAAAAAGTTCAAACACTGATTTTGCCATAACTGCATTCTGTGAGACTAGATTGAAATGGTTCGATACTAATTTATTTGCAATTCTTTCATTTTCAAGAATGTATGGGCAACAAATTTTATCTACAGTAATTAATTATAAAATTATCAGTATATTTTAGTTGATTTTTAATACAGTGAAGTCTTATACTAATCACTTTAGCATTGATTAAGGCACCAATTGTTTCTCATGTAAGCATTATTTTTGCACAAATCTAAAAAAGACCTATGACAATAACTTAAAGGAAAACTCAAGTGATCTACCATACACTCTCCTGGTAAATATCCTGGGCATATTCTTTTAGATGCTGTTGAGTAGAAATACCCATACAATTTTATGAATCTGGGGTGGCTTTAACATTGACATTTTACGCTATCAAACTACAACAATGTAATGCTTTATAGACTATATAGATTAGCTTTCTGGAAAATAGAAGTTTGATCACAAAACCAATATTTGTATGAAATTTTCCTGCCCCTTGAGGTGTTGCAGATGTGGCTGCAGTGCCCGGCTGCACTGGCAGGTGGCAGACAGGAGACAGGCTTGTCTACACCCAGGGCTCTGCCCCGTGAGCCCCGGATGGTTGATGGTCTGACATAGAAAAGACCGGGCCTGCTTTGATGAATCCAGAGCCAAAGCAGAGCCTGGTAAGCTACCCGTGGTGTATCTGATATACCATAAACAGTAAAAAATGGACCTCATTCCCAACAAATGGATATATTACTGGTGCCCACTCAAGCAAATTGATGAACAAGGGAAGACAAGTGACAAGTGATGAAATGTCCAAAATAAGAAAATCCATAGAGATATGGGATTAGGCACAGAATGGAAAGTGATCCTTTAACTTGAGGCACTGGGTTCATTTGCATGAGAAACTCTTGAAATAGACAACGGATACGGTCCCAAATGTAATTGACATAAAAACTAATATTAGAACTTAAGCAGAAACAAAAATTTATTTTAAAATAACCACTAAAACAAATCTACTTTTTATAAATCATCACCAAATTCTCCATATACTAAAAATTCATTCCAGATATTAAAAATGAAAAATAAAAATTGATATTCTAAACATTAATACTTAACTTGGTCATATTTAATAGGGATATTTTCAGTAAATTTACCAAAAGTGCAATGCTGAATATCTTGAATTTGAAGACTTTGCTATGTGATCATAAAAAAAAAATCAAATAATCTGACTTGAAAAGAGAAATAGAGGCTTAAATATTTCTAACTAGAAGCCAGAAAACTGCTGGTGCTAAAGAACAATAAAGAGAACTTAAGAAATACTAAACTATCTTATAAAATATAATAAAACTATGGCAATTATATGAGAAATTAGTATAAATATCACAAACGTGTGGGAGTCAGAGGTTAGGTAAGACAGAGAAGGGAACAGTGTGCTAATAATTGTCGAAAGTTATAATACCAGCCTAGAACTGAGCACTGAATACAGGCAGAAGGATACACATGATAACCTCTAAATGTATGTATTGCAATCCACAATGTGTAAGGGAAGGAAGAGAGAAAGAGAGATAGAAAGTGAAAGAAAAGAGATAAAGAACCTGCCATAGAGGCAGGTAGGGGAAGGGAGGGAATCGGGGGCATTGGTGGTGGGAAATGGGCACTGGTGGAGGGATGGGTGCTGGAACACTGTATGACCGAAACCCAAACATGAACATCTTTGTAACTGTAAAAAAAATTTAAAAATAATAAAAAGTAAATAAAAAGTGAGCAGACATGGGGAGTGGTTGGAAATGAGGGTCTTTAGTGGCACTAAGGGTACATTGTTGCTGGTACTGGTGTTGGAATATTGAGTACTTGAAACAACTGTGCCGTGATCAAAAAATTAAAATAACTTTTGCATGTCAAAAATAGCATAAATAACAACTTTTTAGTGTGCAATGACTGAACCTGAAGATGTTTTTAGGATACTGAAAAATAAGTGAGTTGTGGTTCTAAATTTAATTCTTCACTAACCTGAAGAATCCTAAAAGTGACTTTAATAAGGATCTAGGAAAATATATAAAGTTCATATGAACTTCCCCAGCCATCCTTGTATATGCCTTAAATATACTCTCTAGGGAATGTCTGCTACACTATACTAGAGATGCACAAAGTGGGTTCTCCACCTGGACACACCAAGACACCAGCAGCCCTTCCAGTAACCTCCATCCAGGTAAGCTCCATTCTACAGACAAAATCTCAGTTCTGATGACTATGGCCATCTGCTGTTCATGTACTATGTGTCTTTATAGCCCATATACGAGATAGTTTTTATTTATTGTGGGGGTGGTGCCACCTATACACAAATAGATGAATACAGCCAAACTCCTGAAATTCCACAAAATTACAAATAAGTTGATAAAAAGCATATTTAAAGTTTCTTTCTTTTTTAAAAGTATGTATCTATTTTGAAAATATAACTTATTTACTTATTTATTCATTTATTTATTTAGACTTTTTGATTGATGATCTGCGATACTCAGGGGTTATTCCTGGCTCTACACTCAGGAATTACTGCTGGTGGTGCTCAGGGACGATATGGAAATCTGGAGATTGAACCCTGGTCAGCCATGCGCAAAGTAAATGTCCTACTCTCCGTGCTATTGCTCTGGCCTTCTGTAATTATTTTTAATAGTATGAATAATTCTATGCTAATACATTTTAAAATTTACAAGACGTACATATATCCTACAAATCTACCACTTAATAGGTGAGAAGAGAATTTCTTAAGGAAATTTTAAGGGAAAGTCTAAACAGGCCTATAAATTAATAAAAATATGTTTCATGCTAATTATGTTAGGGAATGTTAGAAAATACTACCTTATAGACTATGCTTAATATCTGCACTAATTAGTATAAAATTTTAATAAAAATCTCTATGCATATTAAAAAATCACCTAAATAGACTTAAAATGTTCAGTGGAAGTGGAACGCTGATTCATTATTAAAGAAGCAAGAAATCCCTTAGCAAGCTAGGGAGTAAACAGATCTTTCTTAATCTAGTGGAGGGCAACCGTAAGTGCAATGAGTGAATGCCATACTAAATGCAAAGTGCTATGATATATGTTTTATCTTTTAAGAAGCGCCTTTAATGCTTCTTAAAAAACTGGCTTCAAAGCTATGAATTTCTAAGATGTTGCTTGTCTATGAAACTCTGTATTGTTATAGGAATGAAATTTAGGTGGATAGAGTATTCTTGGTGAAGTATTCATTTTACTGACTTTTTTTTTATTTTTACTATATCACATCATTCTCTTCCGGCTGGTACTTTCGTTTGATTTATCTACTGTAAATCCTTCAGGCTTTTCTTTGTGCATGGGTTTCTTTTTTTTTAATCTCATTGCTTTCAATCTTCCCTCTAACTTTCACTTTTCATTTTGATTATAATATATTCTGGAATTTTTCTATTCTGGATCTGTTTCTCTGGGATCCTTTGAGCCTCTTGGATCTTGATGCCTGTAACTTCTCAACTCTGGAAAATTCTTACCCATAATTTATTTAACCAGTGTTTTTTCATCAAAGCAGCCTTCCTGTTTCTTAAGGATTTCGATGATTCTTTTGAACTTTTTGGGTTTTTTTTATTTGTTTGTTTGTTTGTTTTACACCGCACCCAGTTGTGCATGTAGCTTGCAACTGGCTTTGTGCTCTGAATCACTCCTGTTGGGCTTGGGGGCCATATGTGTTACCCAGATCAAACCCATGATTCTCAGCAACATCGCGGCATGTGTCCAACCAACTATACTATGATTCTGGTCCAAGGATTCTAGATGATTTTTATATTTTTTTCATTTAAACTCATTCCATTGTTCTCTCGTGTTTTTCTCATTTCTTCTCAGATTTCTTTTCGTAGTCTTTTGTTTTCCAGAGGTTCCCCCATATCTCATCTTGTTCTTCTCTTCAGTCGCTGTTCGCTGTTAGTCTTTGTCTAAAACTAATTCTACTGAGCTTTAGATACCACCAATCATATTCATTCTGTCATTCATGACAATTGTTTTCTTATTTTGGCTCTCATAATTTCTTGTGCTTTACTGACTACCTGTGCCATTGTTTCTTGCTTTTTTTTTTTTTTTGGTTGTTGTCATCTGGGTAATACTTTTTTAAAAACATATATTTTATTGAATCACAGTGAGATACACAGTCACATGGTTGTTTTTAATTGGGTTTTAGTTATATAATGTTCCAATATCCACATCTTCACCAGCATAAATTTCCCACCATCAATATCTCCATTCTCCCCCAACCTGCCTCACTGACTGACACCATTCTTCTCTAAGTTCTCTCTGTCTGTCTCTCTCTTTTTATTTTTGCTTCATGGGTCACATCTGGAAATGCTCAGGGGTTACTCCTGGCTCTGCACTCAGGAATTACTCCTGGCGGTACTGGGGGGGACCATATGGGATGCCAGGGATTGAACCCGGGCCGGCATGGGCGGCCGCATGCAAGGCAAACGCCCTACCTGCTGGACTATCGCTCTGGCCCCTGTCTGTCTCTCTCTCTTAACTCATTAAACATCCTCAACAAAATGTCATAAAGTAATTGTCTGAGACTTTCTAGAACTGGCAAGTGTTGGGAAAGACCTCCATGCTATTACTTTCATTTATACATCTCCATTATTTTTTTGTGGTCCTGCTCTTCTACTGGTGAACTTTGTGCTCAGCACCATCCCCCATCCCACCCACGAGTCACTGAAGGATAAGGCCAAGTGTTGCTCTTTTTCTTCCCTGCCTACTCACCAGTGACAGCTGATATAAATGTGAGTAGTGTGAGGTATGATGAGTTTAGTTGTTTTTTAACTCACATGAAAGATTGAATGAGAAAGCAAAGAGTCTGAAGTGAAATCAGCCTGCTAAAATTGTGGAGGAAGCTTAATTTGGTAAGCTACCATCCTTCATAGGGAGTCTAGTTCTCCTTCTACACTAAGGAAATAGTTCTTCATAGATTCATGCATTTCTATCACTCAAAAAGAGAGTCCCAATAATAACCAGAGCAGTAAGCAAGAGGATCAAGATAATGACTCCACTATGAATCTAAGTGCCAACCTGAAATTGAGTCTCCCCTGTATCAATGTCAATGATATAGATAGATAGATAGATAGATGGATAGATAGATAGATAGATAGATAGATAGATAGATAGATAGATAGATAGATAGATAGATAGATAGATAGATAATAGATAGATAGATAGATAGGCAGACAGACAGCCAGAGACAGACAGACAGACAGACAGACAGACAGATAGAGATAGAGATGGATGGACTGATGGAAAGACAGACAGACAGACAGACAGATAGAGATAGAGATGGATGGACAGACAGACAGACAGACAGATAGAGATGGAGATGGATGGACGGACGGACAGACGGACAGACAGATAGATAGCTATAGATATACATATATATGTATATATTTCAATATCATATATGTGTATATGTATATATAGATATAGATATACATATATGTATATATTTCAATATCATATATGTATATATAGATAGATATACATATACATATATGTATATATTTCAATATCATATATATGTATATATGTATTATATATACATATATATATACCTCAATGTCAAAATCAAACTCAAGTAATAATGCTAGGATTCCTCAGTTAAAAGAGCTGAAGTCAACAGTAAAGGTACCAACAGTAGCTGTAGCTTTAAACTTGGGATTAGCCACTTCTAAAACATGGAGTCTAAGGAACCCATTTGTGAAATTCCTTATCAGAGAGGTTATACAAGTCATTGGTATTGCTTGGCTCATCTGGACTAGTGACTTCACTCACAGAGCTTGATGGAATTTTGCGTTGCTTTACCATTATGACTATTGTAGGTTGCAAATGTGGGGTCTTGGGTGACTAGATAGTACAGTTAGTAGGTGTCTGGTCTGTTTGCAGAGTTTGGGTGGGTAGCAAGGATGTAGGAACCAAGGTTCACTGGTACCTCATGCAAGATAGGTAGTAAGAGGGCCGCAGGGGACACGCTAAGCGTCCGTGCAGTTTTGAGTTTTGGGATGTTCTAGGAAGTGCAGGGGCCCAAGGGGTCTGCGTTGAAACCAAGGCAGTTTGCCTTGGTTCTAGTTGATGGAGTTTCCGCTCTTCCCTGGGGCAACTTGGGTCCGGGAGACGCAGGGGTCCACACACACCTGTGGGGTAGATTTGCAGCCGGTCCCAGGAGCGCAGCGCCCAGGAGGGTCTGCGAAACCAAGGCAGTTTGCCTTGGTTCCCGTTGATGGAGTTTCCGCTCTTCCCTGAGGGCAACTTCAAGGAACCCATTTGGCCACCAAGAATATCCCAAGGGAAACTAGTTCCTTGCCAGGAAAAATGACAGTTTCTCTAAGCTTAAGACCTTGGGATTATGCTTCTCTGAGACCTTGGTGTGTTCACAAAGATCCAGAGAACCAGAGAACCAGAAAAAAACACACACTATGCTTAATTAACTATTTTCAAAGATACCCAACAATGTCTCATAACCTATAATAGTACACAGGCATCTAAGTGGCTGATAAACTAGGGAACAATCTAGATAATTAAGTCTTCTTAAAACTGACGTCTTCAATTATAGAGAGACACTGCATGTTAAACAATCAAAGCCAAAGGTCAAAGATGAAGTTGCTCTGAGTAGAAGTGATCCCTGAGAATGAGGGAAAGGTAACATGGGGCATGGGATGGATAGAGGCAGAACCAACCACAGAAAGAAGGGCCGGAGAGATAGTCCGTGGGGCATCTGCCTTGCATGCAGCCAACCCAGGTTCGATCCTAAACATCCCATATGACCCCCCCAAGCACTGCCAGGAGTAATTCCTGAGCACAGAGACAGAAGTAACCCCTGAGCATTGCTGGGTATAACCCAAAAAACGGAAAGAAAGGAAGGAAGGAAGGAAGGAAGGAAGGAAGGAAGGAAGGAAGGAAGGAAGGAAGGAAGGAAGGAAGGAAGGAAGGAAGGAAGGAAGGGAGGAAGGAAGGAGAGGGAGGGAGGGAGGGAGGGAGGGAGGGAGGAGGAGGGAGGGAGGGAGGGGAGGGGGGAGGGGGGGGAGGGAGAGAGAGAGAGAGAGAAAGAAAGAAAGAAAAGAAAGAAAGAAAGAAAAGAAAGAAAGAAAGAAAGAAAGAAAGAAAGAAAGAAAGAAAAGAAAGAAAGAAAGAAAGAAAGAAAGAAAGAAAGAAAGAAAGAAAGAAAGAAAGAAAGAAAGAAAGAAAGAAAGAAAGAAAGAAAGAAAGAAAGAAAGAAAAGAAAAGAAAGAAAAAGAAGCAGAGGGTAGAGAGCAGGTATGTGGACAGTCTGAGCATGAGAGGGCGTCTCTGCTTCAGTGGCATGACAGAATAGCAAAGCCAAGCACCTGCAAGTGAGCAGGAGAGGAGATGCAAAGAGAGGAAGCCCCCTGCAGTGATTAAATACCAGCCCCCACACATGTGAGTCAGACAAAAGGCATTTCGTCTTGATTTCAGGGACTGAAATAGAAGAGCCAAGATACTTGCCCACAGGTAGGATACTAATAATTGTTTCAGTTCTAAAACCTTTATATATTAGGGACCAAAGAGATAGTTACAGAGTTTTAGGCACTTGCCTTAAACCTGACTGACCCGAGTTTGATTTTGCACCCCCCCCCCACATACACACTCTGCACTGCAAACATTCCTCCAGAACTGCCAATAGTGAACCTTGAGCATAAGCCAGGAGTAATCCTTGAGCACAGTCAGGTGTTTCCCCTTCCCCAAAGAAAAGCATAAAACTAGGTTGGCATTCTCAAGTTCAAATTCACAAAGACTATTTGAGAGGATCACTAGATGAAAACTGTGATCATACAGCACAGTGATGACACACATGCAGGCCAGGATCTGGACCATTTGACTAGAAGTTGATGAAAGTCTTTTGGAAATGTTTGTTCTTCACTTGCATAGAAACTGCTACAGCCAAGTAACGCATAAAGCCATTTTACTCCCTATCTTGAATGGATGATTGTACCAGGGACACTCCCTTTGATGTCTGACACCAATGTCCCTTCTGAGACCTCCAAAGGAAACGTCAAAGGAAGTAAAAGAGATACACATGATAACCTCTAAATGTATGTATTGCAAGTCACAATGTGGGTTGGGAGGAGGAGAGAAGAGGCAAAGTGCCTGCCAAAGAGGCAGGCTGGGAAAGAGGGTAGGGAATCAGGGGACATTGGTGGAGGGAAATGGGCACTGGTGGAGGGATGGGTGCTGGAAAACTGTATGACTAAAACCCAAACATGAACATCTTTGTGACTGCATATCTCACAGTGGAATAATGAAAAAAAAATTTAAAAAGAAACAAAGGAAGTGAAGCGAGGTCTTCTCCTGGCTTGGTAAGGCCCACTTGTCCTTTCTTAGCCCTGTAGAGTCCAAGTAGCACAGCATGAAAATAGTTCTGCCTGCTCTTACATACTGGGTCCATGTGTGTTTCTCCCTCTAAACTCCAAATTAATGGACCTGTAATCTGACCCAAGCCTGTCTGACTTGAGTGAAAGCCACATGCACCTGCCACCAAGAAGCACTAGATCACTACAGCAAATTCCACAACTCACACTACTTACATCTATCGTCCTTGCTACCATTCATTCACAGAAACTGACATATGTTGCAAACTCAGTTTATGAAAAAAAAACTGACAAAAAATAAAAGCAAATATTTATAATTCAAAATAATATCTTGGTGAACGAAATCCAAATGCTAATATATTACATTATATACTGTAATAGGCTATCTGAGAATGAAGGTTTAATACACTTTATAATTTTGATTAAGTGAAAATAAGGAGAAAGATGAAAAACATCTGAAAATCATTTCTGACTTTGTCCTGCAGTGTATTTGTATTCAGCTCTCCCTAAGAAGAAAACCAAAAAACCTTCCACAATGATCTGACCACAGTTTGCAAAATTTTCAAAGTGGCATCTCTGTCACCCGAAGCAGATTTTTTTAAACAAGGAAATAAATTCTCTCTCTAAATCAAAGACTCAATTACCATTCAAATAGTTCTCAAAGAAGAAAATGCATAAATCACACTTTGAGATCCTCCTGAAGACAGCTGTGAGGTTGATGAACCATATTATACACAGAGGAAAAAGCAGAGGCGTCTCCTGGCAGAAATCCTACATGAAATGACACTGCTGGCCACCAATCGAACACCCCAATATAATGACAGCAGAAAATCAGAGGCATACAGCAGAAAATATCTGCTCTCCATCACGCTGCCAGAGATAACCAGAGTGAAGGACTGAATCAGCTCTTCAAACAGGTTAATAATGGAGAAATGTTCAAAGACTGCTGGTGTTTTGACAAAAGACCATTTTTTTTTTCATCTATCTGAGCCTTGTTTTGTGAGGCATGATGCAGACTTGGAAAATTCCTCCCAGAATATTTTACTGGAGCCCTGGCAGAGCTTCCATGGAAGAATATCAAGGCTGCACCAGGATGCCAACCCAAGCCCCCTGATTTATTCATGGGGAACAGTTGGCACAGGCTAACTTGGAGTCAGAGAGTTCTACGCCAATGCTATTTTTGGGATCCCTAGCATAATGAAAAAATACAGAGATGTCAAGACATTATTTAAAGGCATTAATGTTTAGCGTGTCAACATTTTAAACACTATAGCTATTAGAAGGCAGTAAAATATGCTACTCATAGACTGAAGAGAAATTAAAATACTAATTTCCCGTAAGCTATAAGCAGTTAATCCATCAGAAAGCCTAAGATCGGCTTCATGATGAACACAATCAACTCTCAATCTTGTTCATGTATTTTTAAGTCCTAATGTTTATCCTTTTTTTAGGGTAAAGAGGGAAGTTTAAATGGGAAGTTTGGGCCAGAGCTCTATGGTCTCTCCATTCTAAACTCATGACATAGGGGCCAGAGCGACAGTCCAATGGGAAGCGTGTTTGCTTGCATGTGGAAGACCTGCACTCAATCCTGGCATCCCATATGGTCCACCAACCAAGGCCAGGAATACCAAGTCAAGAGTAAGCTTGGAGCATTGCAGGGTGTGGCCCAAAAAGCAAAATAAATAAACAAAAAACAAACTCAGGACATATCAAGTGAATTAGACATTCTAGGACATCTTATCTAGGCTCAGGGTTGAATAACAATACCAAAACAATAAGAATGGGTCTGCAACCTGCCATTTAGGCGGGATGTGGGAGGGGGAGGGAATTGGGGACATGGGTGGTGGCTGAGGGGCACTGGTGGAGGGCGGGGTGCTGGAACACTGTGTGACCAGAACCCCCAAGCGTGAACAACGTTGTAATTGTATATCTCACGGTGGTATAATAAAATGTTAAAAAAAAATAACTAAATTAAAGTCAGTTTGTAATAATAAAAAATAAATAAATAAAAAAATTTAAAAAAAAAGAATGGGTCTGCAGAAATAACTCAACCAGCTGAGTGCAGGCTTTGCAAGTGGGGAGTCTAGACTCAATCCCTAGTACTGCATGGTCCCCCAAACACTACAGGTCGGATCCAAACGCAAAAGGATAAAAGCAATAAAAATCAGGGGTTTACCACTGTTAGACACATTTCCTGTCTACTGGAGGAGAGAGAAAACCACTTGCTACACTGAAATGCCCTGGCTAGTCACAGATGATGCCACTGAAGACAGTTTGTGACTTCGGGTGACCACCTCCAGTGGTGTATTTTGGCAACACAGCTGGTACCTTCAACAGCTTGTCACTCTATGAAAAGGATGATAAAAACAAATCAACTTAGATGCTATGGAAATTATCGAAAAAGGGATGGTGTGTTAGTAGGCTAGTTCCTTTTTATTTAACGAAAAGTTACCTACAGAGTTACTTACTAAACAAAACTGTGTTTTCTCACAATTCCGGAGCATGGATGCCAAGAGTCAGGAATTTATGCTTGCGAGTTGCTTTGCCTTGGCTTGTAGACAGCACTTCTCTACTTCCAATTGGCTTTTCTTTATATAGACTTACTTGACCATCGCTCTAATTCCAAATCTAGTCAAACATCAGTTAGACTGGATGTACAAACTACCCTACTCTCCTTTGATTGAATCGCTTTCAAAAGACCTGATTGCTCAATCCAATACACTTATGGATTGAGGGGGAATCTAATTCAGACCTTAACAGACAGTCTTTCCAACAAATGGGGCTAGGATGCAAAATAGATGTAAATGTCACACTTAAGAGAAAGAGAATGTAAAACCTTTAGGATAGTAAATTCCATACCTTTAGGAGAAAATATATTTGAGATACAATACCAAGACTGCAACCCATAAACAATGAAAATATTTTAGGCCTAAAAAATAAAATATTGTTCTATGTGCTTTACAGCTCTTTCACATTTAATTCTTATAAAAACATTTGTAGTGAGTCATGTTCTACTTCACAGTTAAAGAGAAATAGATACTGATATATTAAATATCTCAAACACATTAAATAATTACCATAGTTAGGGAGCACTTAAGAACTTTGCTAACAGCGACAATCCTATTAATAAGCATATTAGAGACAAAAAAAATCTAAACTAGAAAAAATGTGCAATTTTACTACTATCTCTAAGTAGATATATCCAAAGTCTTGAATTTCACTTTTCAGATGTTTCTTGATATCATCGATATCATCCCTGCATATTCTGCCAGTATATATTTCCAGGGGCAGCTAGGTAGAAACCTTGAAAATAAAATCTTCTTCAAAAAAATGCTTCACTGGGTATCTATCACTTTCATTGTTGTAAAGTTAAAATATGGCCTTTCTATTCCATAGGTCTACAGGTCTGCCTTTATTCCAATACCATGCCATTCTAATTACTACTGCTTTGTAGTACAGTATGAAGTTGGGAAAGGTGATGCCTCCCACCTTCTTTATCCCAAGGATTGCTTTAGCTATCTTTGGGGGGTTTATTATTTCATACAAATTTCAGTAGTGTTTAGTCAATTTATTTGAAGAATGTCATGGGTATACTTATAAGGACCATATTGAATCTGTATAAAGCTCTAGGGAGTATTACCATTTTGACAATGTTAATTCTCCCAATACACAAGCAGGGATTCTGTCTCCATTTCCTCATGATCTCTTTTGTTTCTTGAAAGTTTTGTAGTTTTCTTTGTACAGGGCCTTTACATTGCTAGTTAAAAATTTCCTAAGTACCTGATTAGCTGTGGCACAATTGTGAATGGGATCATTTGCTTAATATCCCTTTCTTCTCTTTCATTATTTGTATAGAGGAAAGCCATTGACTTTTCGGTATTGATTTTGTATGCTGCCACTCTATTATAGGTATCTATTGTTTATAGGAGGATTTTAGTAGAGAGTTTAGGATTTTCTAGGTCTATTATCATGCCATCTGCAAATAGTGATAGCTTGACTTCTTCCTTGCCTATCTGGATGTTCTTAATGTCCTTTTCTTCCCTAACTGCTATGACAACTACTTCTAGTACTATACTGAATAGAAGTGGTGAGGGTGGGCAACTTTGTCTTGTCCCCAATCTTAGGAGGAAGGCTTTCAGTTTTTACCCATTGAGAATGATGCTCCCTGTGGGCTTCTAGTAAATGGCTTTGACAATATTGAGGAAGTTCCTTCAACTTCAATTCCCATTTTATGGAGGTTTTTTTTTTTTTTTTTTGCTTTTTGGGTCACACCCGGCAATGTTCAGGGGTTACTCCAGACTCTGCACTCAGGAATTACTCCTGTCAGGGCTTCAGGGACCATATGGGATACCAGGGATCAAACCTGAGATGGCTGCATGCAAGGCAAATGCCCTACCTGCTGTGCTATCGCTCCGGTCCCTATGGAGGGTTTTTTATCATGAACGAGTATTGGATCTTGTCAAATGCCTTTCTGCATCTATTGATATGATCATATGGCTTCTTTTTTCTCTCATTGATGCGATGTACTTTGTTGATTGACTTGTGAATGTTGAACCATCCTTGAATTCCAGGGTGAATACTAATTTATTGTAATGTATAATCTCTTTGATGAGTCTTTGGATTCTGTTTGCTAGTATTTTGTTGAAGATCTTAGCATCTGTGATCATCAGGGAGATTGGTCTATAGTTTTTTTGTTTGTTTGTTTTGTGATGTTTCTGTCTGCTTTGGGTGATATGTGCCATGTAGAAGCTATTTGGGAATGTTTCTATTTCTTCTATTTCCTG
Organism: Cryptotis parvus; assembly: GCA_021461705.1. Lineage (NCBI taxonomy): Eukaryota > Metazoa > Chordata > Mammalia > Eulipotyphla > Soricidae > Cryptotis > Cryptotis parvus. Next base: position 50,405 of record JAJIBD010003178.1, on the reverse strand, counting down.
GAAAAGGTTGAAAAGTACTGGCAGTAGGGCCTCTTTAAAGGTTTGCAAGAATTTACTAGTGAATAAATATGGACCAGGGTTTTTGTGTTTGAACAGACTTTGATTACTGTTTCAATTTCCTTAATAGTCTTATTCAGGTATCCCAGGTCTTCTTGTTTCAGCCTTGGGAAGCTATAGAACTTCAGGAATTTGTCCATTTCTTCCAGGTTCTCTTGTTTCATGGCATACAGGCTCTCAAAGTAATAGCTGGTGATATTTTGAGTTTCTGTGGTTTCTGTTATGATGTTCCCCCTTTTTTTGTTTCTATTTATTTGGGCTCTCTCTTTCTCTTTCCTTGCAAAACTTGCAAGTGACTTTTCTATCTTGTTATTTTTTTCAAAGAACCAGCTCTTAGTTTCACTGATCTTTCTCAATATACGATCACTTAATCTTCAATAAAGGAGAAAGATACATTAAGTGGAGCAAAGAAAGCCTTATCAACAGGTGGTACTGGGAAAATTGGGCAGCTATATGTAAAAAATTGAACTTAGAACTCTTTCTAATGCCATGCAGAAAGTCTGATCAAAATGGATTAATTACCTTAACATCAAACCTGAATTTTAAGGTACATAGAAGAAAACATATGCAAAACCCTCTAGAACACAGAAGCTAAAGGCATCTTCAAAGTCAAAACACCATTGGTAAAACAAATGGAAGCAAAGATAAACATATGGGATTATACGAAACTGAAAAGCTTCTGCACCTCAAAAGAAACGGTGACCAATATACAAAAACATCCCATAGAATGAGTAAGAATATTTACAGAATACCCATCTGATAAGGGGTTAATATCAAAGATATACAAGGCCCTGGTAGAACTTTTCAAGAAAAAATCTAACCCCATTAGTAAATGGGGAGAAGGGGTCAGAGCAACAATACAGTGAGTAGAGTGTTTGCCTTGCACGTGGCTGACCCGGTTCGTTCTCCGGCATCCCACATGTCCCTGAGCACCACCAGGAGTAATTCCTGAGTGCAGAGCCAGGAGTAACCCCTGAGTGTCTCTGGGTGTACCCAAAAAGAAAAAAAAAGAAATAAAATGGGGAGAATAAATGAGCAGAAATTTTCTCAAAGAAGAAATCTGAATGGCTAAAAGGCATGTGAAAAAGTGCTCTTCATCATTACTCATTAAGGAGCTGCAAATCAAACCAACAATGAGATATCTCACACCACAGAGACTGGCCCACATTCAAAGGAGTAAGAACAAACCGTACTGGCACGGATGTGGGGAGAAAGGGACTCTCAGTTATTGTTGATGGAAATTTGACTAGTCCAACCTTACTGGAAAACAATATGGACATTCCTCCAAACACTAGATACTGCGATCCCATTTGACCCAGCAATACTACTTCTGGGAATATACCCTGGTAACACCCCCCCAAAATAAAACCCAGCAGAAATGCCATCTGCACTTTGATACTCATATCAGCACTGTTCACAATAGCAAGGATCTGGAAACAACCTGAGTGCCCGAGAACAGATGACTGGATGAAGAAATGATGGCATATCTACACAATAGAATATTAAGTAACTGTCAGGAAAAACAAAGTCATGAAATTTGCCTAAAAATGGATGGACATGGAGATCAACACGCTTAGTGAAATTAGTCAGAAGGAAAAGGACAGATATAGAATGACTGCATTCATCTGTTGGATATAAATACATACTAGTGTTTTCTGATGAGAGGGAAGTCCGGATGTGGAAAATGGAGGCCCTCATGGAGTGTGGGGTCGTCTGGCTTGTTGCAAGGCTCTGCTGGGGTGGCAGGCCAGGGCTAGAACCGGCCATCCCTCATGTGTCTCATGAGCAGCTGGGCACAGGGAGAGCCGGTAGCAGCTCTGCCCCATACTGTGAGTCTCTGGATCAGCATACCTGAGCTGGATTTAAAAAAGGACTGCTGCAGGGTGGATCTCGATGAGCCAGGCTGTGATAGGCTGGTCTGCTGGGTGGGAGACTCGCAGACATGGGGCAGAGCTGCTACTGGCTCTCCCTGTGCCCAGCCACTCACAAGGCACCCAGGAGGGATGGCGTGGTTCTAGCCCTGGCCTGCCACCCCAGCAGAGTCTTGCAACAAGTCAAACGACCCCCACTCCATGAGGGCCTCCATTTTTCACATCTGGACTTCCCTCTCGTCAGAACTCCACCCAGCAGACCAGACTATCACAGCCCAGCTCGCACGGCCACAAGCAGCCACACGTTTCATCAATAAGTGCTGGATTTAGAGATGACTACAAGAGTATGCTACCTGCACTGCAGAGCCTGGCAAGCTACCCATGTCCTTTTGATATGCCAAATACCAGTAACAATTTTGGACCTCATTCCCATGACCTGATGGAATTGTTTGAGGCTCTTTATGTTCCTGGAGCAAGCAGGTGCCCTTGGGCTCTACTAGCATGAGACGGGACATATGGAGATGTTACTGGTGCCCGCTCGAGCCAATCGATGATGAACGGGAAGACAATGACAGTGACTAATGTTTTATAGTTGTTGGAAATGGTAATGCCAGACCAGAACTGAGCATTGAATGTAGGCAAAGGAACTTACACGATAACCCCTAAATGTATGGCAAATCACAATGTTTAGAGAAGGGAGGGAGAGAAAGAGAGAGAAAGAAAGAACGAGAGTGATAGAGAGAGAGTTAAAGTGCCTGCTATATAAAGCCAGGCTGGGGAATCTGGAGACATTGGTGGGAGGAAATGTGCACTGGTGGAGGGATGGGTACTGCAATATTGTATGACTAAACCCCATCATGAACAGCTTTGAAAATGTCTATCTCACGGTGTGATAATAAAATAATAATATTTTTTTAAAAAAGGTGTCTACCATGTCAGCAAGAGCGAAGCGGTTAAGTTTACTAAAATACCTAGGCTGGATATTGTTAATCAATGACATTTTATTGATTTATTTACAAGTGAACAAAATAACACATAAAGTATTATATACACAAAGCAAAAGGCACAGAGCAAACACATTAGCAAAAAGAAATATTGTTATATGCCTGCTATATAATCTTCATTGTTTTGTGGCTATGCCAATACAATAAAGTACAGCTATGCATATCAATAAAGAAAAAATAAATATTAAAAAAGTTTAAAAAAGTGAAATAGAATAATGAAATTTGCCTTTCAAAAGTTATTTAATGATGTGACTGTTCTTTATTGGAAAAATATATTATGTATCAGTGGGCACCAACAGTATAAGGAGCACCGCCCATTTAAGATACATCTGAGCCCCAGCAAACGAAGCATAGATGTCAACAGGATGGTCGATTGAAGAGCAGCAAATGCACTCAGCACTGAACAAAGCAAAACAGAAGAGAAAAGAGCGAAAGAGAATAGTGCCCATACCCACCACAGTTTTCTGTACAGATGAAAGTAAACACAGTTTATAAATACCTCTGAAAACAACCACTGTTTTCAACCCCAGGGTTAAAATTGAATCTGGTACATTGTATCATACAACTTTGAAAAAAGATCTACAAAAGTTATAATGATGGCATGTGTAAATACCTATTGATATCAACAACTATAAGTTATGGATTACAATTTTGGTTTATTAGGAAGTCCCTTCAGACACACTAAAAATCTGCTTACTCCTAGTATTGATTTTTTTGATAAATATATTATCCAGAAAGGTTATATGCAGTGATTTCCCTGGAAAAGTTGACATTTATTCAATGATATTTACTTTACTGAATTAAGTAGCAATATATCTTTTCTATTCTGAAACATTATCTTATAAGAGTTAAAGGTAAGAAAATATAGGTTTTATAGCAAATTAGGGCATAGTTTAATAATATAAAGTTTAATATTATAAAGCTTAGGAAAAGCTCTAGGAATATAACATCGAGCAGTTACTCATTCTTCATTATCATTTATATCAAAATATCACAGAGTCAAGGTTAATCCTCAAAACACTATTTTACCCAATTAAACAGGTTTTAGTTAAAGATGACATTCACTGAAGGAAAACAAGTCATTATATCTATTTCAAATCATTTTCTCCTAAAACAATTTATCAGACCATAGCCTTTTCTCAGTAAAATTCTCTAAGGTTAACTATGGCAGAGGCTGCCAGCTGGTCACCAAATGTTTTTTTTTTTCCTTCTTCTGTGCATCCAAACTAAATGGCACAGTCCTGTTCTTGCAAGTTGCAGGGGTCAGACAACTTGATCCTCTCCACTACAAGAACTGGGCCAAAGAAATTTCCAGCATGGATACCTTTATTGGGACACTAACCAATTGAGTGCAACCCTGGAGATGTCCATCGATCTAAAGTCCTTTCCAATCTAGATTTTTCAAACTGGAACTATGATAAATTTTTAGAATATAAACAGTTTTCAAAACTCTGAAACTGGGGATTTATTTGTCACAGTACCTAGTGCTACATTAAGATACTTTAAGACTCTCGTCTTTTGTATGCAATTAATTCTAACCACAACACAAAAGAGCGTAATTTTCTTTAGAAAGTTCTTTAATCTTACAATAAGATCTACATCACAGTACTTATTGAATTTGGTTGAATTTTATTCCAAGAACTCATTCAATAAGTCAACAGACATATGTAGAATAAGTGTTTCACTTGCTCTTACAAAAACTTAAGAGTGAAAATGTCTCCATGAATGCAATTAATTACTTAGCTAGAAAAGTAGTGCCTTTGTAAATTGTGTCTTCACATTCTAGAGAAAGTCTGATTTTATATATATGTATATATAATGTATTATATGTATAAGTATTATATGTATTATAATACATACAATATATGTATTATAATGATGTATTATAACAATATAATACATATAATTATATGTATTATTATATGTATTATATGCTCAAACGTCATGGGGAACCACGCTGACCAGACTTGGGAGAGGGCATTTGGGCTCCTTCTCCCATTCCTCCACCTCAATGTCAGTGGGCTTGGCTGAGAGCTCCCAACCACCACAGCCAGCAACAGTGGAAGAGAGACACTCCAGACCCACAGCTGCGGTGGCGCACAGCCCCAGAGTAGCTGCCTGACAGTCATAGACAGTAGTGGAAGTTAGGACCAGGTGCTACCCAGGATCTTTCACATGTATATACTGTATACAGTTCTAGATACATTTATATAGTGTCACTTGATCACTTGATCGCTTGAATCTCGTTATTCATCAATATGCTAGAGTGGGCACCAGGAACATTCCATTGAACCCTATCACGTGCCAATGTAGCCCAATGACATCTGGTTGATTCAGGAATATGAAGAGCCTCAAATCGTTCCTTCAGGGTCTTGACAAGGAAGTCTGACCACCTTGTAGGTGGGCAGCCACATGAACTTTTTACATCCCATGGAATCGAGTCAGTAAGGGCTCTAGTCCAGTGGTCATCTCCAAATCGCATTACATGTCCAGTCCATCTGATTTTCGATGCCTTGGCAAAGGAGACAGCGTCCCTGACTCTGGAACAGCAAAAAGAGGTCAGAACTCCGGATTCCTTCTCTCATTTGAGTGAGGCGTGATATTCCAAGCATAGCTCTTTCGATTCCTCTCTGGGAGACCCGAATAGCATTCTCATCCTGCTTTTGTAGGGTCCAGGTCTCTGAGGCGTATATTAATGCAGCGAGAATAGTGGAGTCGAAGAGTTGTGCCTAGAGCCGGAGGTTCTTTGTCCTTTTAGCTATTTCTTCAATGCATTTGAAGGCACTCCATGCCACTCTCTTCCTCCTGCGCAGCTCAGGTTTTAGGTCCTTCATCATGTTGTCTTCTCGACCTAGGTACACATAACTGCTGCATTCAGAGATGTCTGTTCCATTGAGAGTGAATGGGGCCTCTGGAACTAGTTCATTTTTCGTAAACATAGTTTTCTTTAGATTCAGCTGTAGACCTATCTTTCCACATTCTCGGTCGAATGAATCCCTAACAAACCGGATAGGGCGATTACACTTGAAGAGATGTGGCCCACTGCCAGCAGTTTCTATCTTCATTGTCTACGCACCAACATCCATATACAAGGAAGAAGAAATTGAGAAATTCTAAATGGAACTGGAAGAGTTCTATTAAAAAAGATCACATCTTCTACAAGATCATAGCCGGTGATTTTAATGCCAAGATAGGACCGAGAAGATCGGCTGAAGAACTCCACATCTGGACCCATGGCCTAGAATGGAACAAACAGGGTGAGAGACTATCTGAGTTCATCATGTCCACCAAGACCATTCATGGGAACTCACAATTCCAGAAGGCTGAAGCAAAACGTTGGACATGGGAATCTCCTGGCGGACAGTTCCACAATGAAATTGACTACATCATCTTCAATCAAAGGTTTTGCCTGACCCATGTTGCTGTAGTCCCAAAATTCCAAACAGGATCTGTCCAACGTCTCCGTGCAAAATTCTACTTCACGCAATGGGGAGAAAAGGCTGCAAAGTTTAAGAAGAGAACTCCCAGAATGACCACCAACTGGGAACACTTTGGCACCACTGCGGCAACATGGGAAGATACCATCATTGATGACATCGATGAAGAATACAACCGACTGGATCAGCACCTCCATGATTTTGCGAAGAATGCCAAGAGAGAAAAAGCCAAAAAAGGATGCCTGTCTTCAAAAACTCTCGAATTCATTTGCCAACGTGGCAAGGTGCAAGCCTCCAGGCAACCAAAGGCTAACATTTAAACTTGCAAAGCAGTGCAGAGAAGCAATAAAGGAAGATCTCAAAGAGAGAAGAGCAGAAATACTGGAAGATGCAGCAAAAGCCGGAAAAGCACTCACAATGCTGCCTGTCCTTCGCCAATTGTAAGACCAAGATGGCTGCCTTCTAACATCCTGATGGATCTATCACATCTTCCAGAAAGATCTTCCACATCTTCCAACGGAGAAGATTATCCATGACTTCTAGTCAGATCTCTTTGATAGCCATGTCCACCTGCCCACATACCAAATTCCGCGAGGATGGATATGTCATTGAAAACGTTCTCCCTTTTGAAATCTGACATGCCATCTCGTCGGTAAAGAAGGGAACAGCACCAGGCTCAGAAAAAGTCAGACCCGAACACCTGAAGAATCTGCCTTCACTACTCATCAATACACTGGCTCGGCTCTTCACATGTTACCTTCACACAAATGCAAGGTGCCCTCCCAATAAAAAACCAGCAAGACAGTTCTACCGTTCAAGAAGGGAGACATCCATGACAGTGGCAACTATCGCCCCATCTGCCTGTTGTCTGTCATCTACAAGCTGTTCACTTGAGTCATCCTGAACAGGACTGAAAGAACATTAGATGAAGGACAAGCATGCGAGCAAGCCTGCTTCCGAAAAGGATTCAGCACAATCGACCATATCCACATGGTAACCAAGCTCATTGAAGTTTGTAGGAAGTTCAAGATGCCACTCTGTCTTATGTTCATTGATCTAAAGAAAGCATTTGATTCTGTGGAAACTGAAGTGGTCATTGAAGCCCTAGCCAAACAGGGTGTTCAAACCTAGTACATCAAGATCCTTTGTGAGCTGTATTACGGAATCACCACCAGGATATCACCATTCTACAAAGAAGTGATCATCGATGTCAAAAGAGGGATTCAGCAGTGAGATACCCTTTCACCAAAACTCTTCCTCGAGAACATCATGCGACAATTAGAATGGGAAGGAATGGGAGTGAAGATAGATGGTCGGCAGCTACAACACTTCCCGCTTCGCTGATAACATCATTCCAATAACACCAAATATTAGCCAAGCAGCACAAATGCTGGCTGACTTTGACCGAAAATGAGGAAAGATAGTTCTACAGCTGAATCTCAACAAAACTATGTTTATGAAAAAAAACTATTCTGGAGGCCCCATTCACTCTCAATGGAACAAACATCTCTGAATGCAGCAGCTATGTGTACCTAGGTCGAGAAGACAACATGATGAACGACCTAACACCTGAGCTTTGCAGGAGGAAGAGAGCGGCATGGACTGCCTTCAAAGGCATTGAAGAAATAGCTAAAAGGACAAAGAACCTCCGGCCCCAGGCACATCTCTTCAACTCTACAGTACTTCCTGCATTAACATATGCCTCAGAGACCTGGGCCCTACAAAAGCAGGATGAGAATGCTATTCGGGTCTCCCAGAGAGGAATCGAAAGAGCTATGCTGGAATATCACGCCTCACTCAATTGAGAGAAGGAATCTGGAGCTCAGACCTCCGTCGCTGTTTCAGAGTCAGGGACGCTGTCTCGTTTGCCAAGGCCTCAAAAACCAGATGGGCTGGATATGTAATGCAATTTGGAGTGACCGCTTTACTAGATCTGTTACTGACTGGATCCTATGGGCTGTCAAAAGATCATGTGGCCACCCACCTACAAGTACCACAGCTCGTCAGAGCTCCACCCAAGAGAAAAGCCAATCTCTCCCCATTGTGTATCCCACCCACACAGCAGAGCCTGTTGTATTTGATATGCCAAAAACAGTAACAATTATAGACCTCATTCCTTGACCTGATGGAATGGTTTGAGGCTCTTAGTGTTCCTGGAGCGAGCAGATGCCCTTGGGCTACACAAACTCATGCCAGGATGTATGAAGATGTTAATGGTGCCCACTTGAGCAATCATGAACAATGGGAAGACAAGTGATACAAGTGATCAAATGATCATTGATATGTAATACATATATGTGATAAAGTATTATTAAGTCCTTAGCATGTCTCTTTGCTAATGTGGCATCATAAAGTATACAGTTAATATACAGTCCAATTAAGCAAGTGCTTGACTTGGGTCAGGGATGTAGTTCCATGGCAGACCATACACTTTGCATATGTGAGGCCCTCTGCATGTGTGAGGCCTTGAGCACACACACTGAGAGGCAAATTAGTTGTGAATTTAAGAATCTGAATTCTAATCGTTTCCCCCATTAATTAGCAGAAATATCAAGAAAGTCAAGAAATGCCACAAATGGAATGACTCCAAAGGGTTTTATAATTAATATTCTTGCAAGGTTTCACTAAATTTGTCACAGATGCGCCTCGGAGGTCTTTTTTATTACTCACTTGCACTGAATACATACATTAGAGAAAAAGGAAAAATCTATATCTGAGTCACACAATCACTTAAAATGAAATTGTTTCAAAAACTCCTTTCAGTAGTAAGTATCTAAACAGGCGAATGAGGAAAGCCCCTTTTACTGCTATGCTGACCTCAGAAAATCTGTGACCAACATTTACCCTGCTGACTAAAAACAAAAATGAAACAAAAAAAATCTGACTTCTGGGAATTGTTCTGTATCAAAACATCGACAGTCTGTGGTCTGTGAAAGAATCACAAAGGATTCTAATCTGCTCTCCTTCAGCTCAGGGGACTCTGTGCTCTTTGCCATGGGTAGTGGCTATGTCATTAAAGAAAATATTGTTCTTACTACTAAGGAAAGGTTACTAATGATAAAGACCTATGAAATACAAAAATAAATACAAATTTAAAATGGGCCAAAGAAAAGCAGTGGAAAAATTGAAGAGGGCATACTCATTAGCCCATATGTAAACTTTGACATTGCTTCTTAACTGGAGAAATGTCCTGACGTCACCAGGGGCAAGAAACAAAGACCTAATACAACAGGAAAGAATTGCAAGTCTCCATCTGGTGGGAGACCTAAGGAACTACCCAGATTACAAAGTGTACTTGACTTAAAAGCTTACTCAAAATCTACTTCAGATAAATTAAAATAGATAAGAAAATACTACACCATTTCATGGGTAACCATGCATAATCAACCAAATCCAGTGAAAAACATTTAACTTTGCTACTAGAACTTTAAAATAAAAGTGTGGCTTTTCTGCCATGAGGGTCCTGCTGAATGATATACAAAACAAACACAGATGGAAATAAAATGAAGACATACTCTTGCTGAGTAACACCATCTCTCTACATAAATTCTACCGGAGACAGAAGGTATTGTTGACCTCTAGAGGGAGATCTGAGGATGTCATTTATATTAAATTCACGTTGCCTCTTCTGTTTTGGCCTGCATCAAGCAAACCCTTATTGTTGTGTTTTAGCCAGTGGAGACTCCAGCAAGGGAATTTTCTCATGAACCTCAGGCTTCAAATACAACTATAACAGACAGAAAACTAGCAGATAAAATTGTTTATTACTAAATCTATGTCATAGAGTGGTGGATACTCAGCAATAATTTCATCTACTGATTTGCTATCCATTATGGCTGTTCTTAATTTTTCTTGTATTCAATAATTGTTTAGCTTTGGTAACTTGTCTCTCAAGCAAAGTGTCATTCTCCTTGCAGCTGAGTTAACCATGATGTTCTCTATGTCCTAGAATACAAAAAATTGTGCTGTCCTCAATGGCAATATCATACATTTATGGAAGAAAAAGATATAAGATTACAAGGTTAGAAAGAGCTAGAAAATGATTGTACCATGTCTTTTTCTTAAGATTATGTATCAGCTATTTATAACAGCAAAACAGATCTATAAAATCACCAGATTCCCTGGAAACTCTTTCCTTGACTATATTAACATTAAACACAGAAAATGTTTATAATGTCTTCTAAATATCAGCAAATACTATGAGAACTCTAGTTTTTTGGAAATAAATGTGCTCTATTACATAATGAGACTATTGATGGGAGATGTGTGACTTACAACTTCACCAATGGGATTTGTTATCAATTCATAAGCAATTTCTAACAAGCAATTTCTCCCTGAGTAACACTCAGATGTCTTTATATCATTTTGTCACTATATACTTTATAATCAAAGGGACTGAGATAGCTTTATCGTAACAATTTATATGACAGATCCACAGTTTAAAGTCTCAGAAGCAGTACAACTGAATAAAATTATAGTCTCATTCACATAGGAATGAGCTTAAGTAATTTACTTATCCAACCCTTTGCTACCCAGAAAGCTTATACAAAGAATTAAAGTATATGACTATCAACCCTACTTTAAAAAAGTCTCTAAACAAGGAAATATTTCAAACTTAGCATTTGTTGGTTAGTAATACTCATACTTACAGTCATTATATAGAATAGTTCTAAATGTATTGTTTCATTTAGTACTCCAGCTAAATGGGCATTCATCAGTATATAGCTTCAACAACAGAAAAATATATTTATTTTATGCTCCCTTTATTAAAAATGGAAAATTATGGGATCTGAAAAAAGCTCAGGGGTTAAAGCATGCTGCAGCCCTGGTTAGTCCCCAGCACTGCACAGGGTCGTCTGAACCCCACAGCAGTGACCTCTGAACACAGAGGCAAAAGTAAGCTCTGATCACTGCCAGACAAGGCCCCAATAAATGAACCAAACCAAAACAAAACACAAATTTCTAACTCTCAGGGATTTCATTTTCTTTCTTTTTTTCTTTCTTTCTTTCTTTTTTTTTTTTTTTTTTTTTTTTGCTTTTTTGGGTCACACCGCGCAACGCTCAGGAGTTACTCCTGGCTTTTTTCACTTTTTCACTCAGGAATTACTCCTGGCAGTATCCGGGATTGAACCCGGGTAGGCCGCATGCAAGACAAACGCCCTCACTGCTGTGCTATCACCCCGGCCCTCTCAGGGATTTCTTGCCTACAATTACAATATTTTCAAACTATTTTCCCCAACTTTTTTTTCTTCTCAACTCCTCCAAGCTGATTTTTTTAATTATAAATCATCAAGATAGGCATATTACTTAAGGTGATGAAGGTCAGCAGATCTCAAAGTGTCTTTCAGGATCTTCTAAATCTGCAAGATCTTTACAATGAACCCAATCAATCAAAATTATTCTCTTGGTAGAAATACAGTATTATTTGCCTTTTATTAGTCTCTCTAGATCTCATTTCCTTGTTCTGATGCCTAATTAAATAGACGCTAGCTAGGTATACTGTTTTTGAATTTTCTGTTAATATTTCTAGTCCAAAAAATATAAGTATTTATCATCCACATAAACATAAGCTCTTTGGATGTTTAATTTTTTTTTCAACTTATGAAGGGGTATTCAGACCGAAAAAACTTTGAAAACTTCATAAACATCACCTAAGTCTTAGTGTCATAACACCATAAAGTTTATCTCTTACCCAAGCACAGAGCCTTGCAAATGCTCAGTGTGCATGTGTGTATGGGCATGCATATGTGTGTGTATACACCTGTCCATGTGTGCATGTGTGTGTATGTAAAAAATATCTCAGAGCTTCTATCTTCACCACAGGGTATGGGGCCAGGGGAGAAAGAGAACCTAGTTATCCATATATGGATTCTAGAAAAGTATTTAAATTCAAATATCATTTACATTGATATCCGGCCCAGGTATGCTGGTCCAGAGACTCTCAGACATGGGGCAGAGCTGTTCCTTGCTCTCCCTGTGCACAGCCGTTCATGAGGCAGTCGGGAGGCATGGCGGGTTCTAGCCCTGGCCCACCACCTCGGCAGAGCCTCACAACAAGCCAGACCACCGCTCCTCACTCCACGGGCGCCGCCATTTTCCACTTCTGGACTTCCCCCTCCGTCAGAACTCCACCCAGCAGACCAGCCCATCACAGCCCGGATCACCGACACCCACCCTGCCGCAGCTTTTTCCTCAATCCAGCCCAGGTATGCTGGTCCAAAAGACTCTCACACATGGGGCAGAGCTGTTCCTTGCTCTCCCTGTGCAAAAGCCATTCATGAGGCAGTCGGGAGGCATGGCGGGTTCTAGCCCTGGCCCACCACCTCGGCAGAGCCTCACAACAAGCCAGACCACCGCTCCTCACTCCACGGGCGCTGCCATTTTCCACTTCTGGACTTCCCTCTCGTCAGAACTCCACCCAGCAGACCAGCCCATCACAGCCCGGCTCGCGCGGCCGCAAGTGGCCACCCGGTTCATCAATAAATGCTTTATTTGGAGGTGTTTAAAAGAGTTTTCCTCCCGCTCGACAAGCCTGGCAAGCTTCTCGTGTTGTATATGATATGCCAAATTCCAGTAACAATTATATTAGGTCATTCCCATGACCTAATATAATGGTTTGAGGCTCTTTATGTTCCTGGAGCAAGCCGATGCCCCTGGCTCTACTGGCATGAGACAGGACATATGCAGATATTACTGGTGCCCGCTCTAGGAAATAGATGATCAACGGGAAGATCGTGATCGTGATCGTGATCATTTACATTCCCATTTTATTATCCGACTCAAGAGTAACTCCATTTACATGAAATGCAACAGAAACATCCAATAGCCTCAAATTTCCGAAGGTGGAAGCTAAGTGCAGTCGTGGAACAAACCATTCAAGGCCACTTCTCCTGGCAGCTCATCTCTCCCCGTGTAGTTACCCACCTTCATGACCAGGCATTCCTAGGATCTCACAAAACTCATAACAGACTGAAATGTGTTTTGAAACATTGTTTAAACATTCCACATAAAATTAGAGATATTTATTTAATGACACATAAAATTAAGTTCATGTATTAACTTTTTTTTTCAAAACAACTGAGAAACATCAGATCTAAGAACAGAGTACTGTATATGCTTAACAACGCTCATAGGATATGGCATTATTGTGGAAAGTGAGTGCTGAAAGTGTCTTTGAGCAAAGTGTAAGACCAATTATGTATAATCTGTGTCATTAAAAGATGGCCGACACCTTTCCATAAGAGCAAGACCCAGATCAATCTTAAGAAATTAACATTTCAGTGAGAACTGACTCATCCAAGTCAAGTAACAAATTCACATGTCAATGGTCGGCTGACCCCATAACCCATCTGCTGAAAAATACAAAACTATATCATTTTGTTTTCCAAATAACAAGCATTGATTGCAGTGGTAGAAAGGTCACTTGTCATCAGCTCAGTTGCTGACCTGCTGGCAAATTGTAGCCTGTCACTCCACAGTGAGCCAGATCCAACAGAGGAACCAACTTTCAGAATACAATTGGGGAGGTGACACCATCTTCACAAGGTGTGTGTTTAACACAAACGTGGCCACAGTCATCAGAGTTGAAGGACAAAAGCATCACGAAAGGAATGAGTATAAGAGATTTAATAATTTCCCACAATAACCTCTTTGATCTATATTTGCTTTTAAAATAAAAAAGAACCATTCAATTAAACCTGGTCTGATTCTAAGTTTTAGGTCAAGGATTTCAATACCTTGTACATTTCCTACAGACAGTAGAATATATAAAAGATGCATTCTCCTTGGAATCCCAGAAGAAATTAGAAAAAAATAAAGGAATGGCTATGTATACATAATATAAAGCATATAAATAACGACAGGTCATCACAAAACAAATCTTCAATATTAAGCTAAGATCATTACAATATTCATATGCTATTCTGTACATCTATATGTACTGTAGCTATAGCAGTGTCTCTACCTGGTAGGTGGCTGCCCACCTACCAGGTAGAGACACTGTCACTGGTCAGTTGATAGTGAATTCAATAGACATTTATTTCTTTTTCTTCCCCTAACATTTTTTAGATACCAGTTTAAAAATATAATTAATGACAATTTCATGGAATAAAACATCAGGCAACTATGCATTAAAGGCCACTTATTTAAAATAATGATCTGTATACCGGAGTTTGCCAAGAAATTCTGTATGGATTTTTCTGCATTCAGCCCATATTATAGACAGGATACAAATGAATGCAAGCACGTATCCAAAAAAAAATTAATAATTCCTTATGTGCTTTTTAAAATTTTCAGTTAGCCACCAAAATATCTACCAATAGGATAAAGATCTTTGCACTTGATATACCCACTGAGGCATAAGACCACAGCATGAAGCATTTGTCCTATTTTAGAAAGTCCTAAAATTATATCCCTGATGTTAGTTGCTCCAAATAGGTCCATCAACGTCACTAAACCTCTCCAGTAAAGACCAAGGAATCATCCTGATGTGTTCAGAAAGGAAAGACATGGGTCAAGGAAGGATTTTGAAAATATATTATTTTCAATACAATCTGACAGGACAGCATTTAAGTAAAATGCATCAGTGGATTAAAAGCCCGTTTGGCAGCGCTACATCGCTGTACTTCACTCATGCCTTTTGATCCCCTATCTCACGTCTCAAATGTTGCTTAGATCCAAAGCTATAGGTAAAAGTAACATTGTCTAGTGTGAGCAATTATGAATATATTAACCATATATGCATACCTATGTTTTAACAGCTATGCCTTGTGCAATTACATACATAAAAACACACATTTTTTTCCTGAAAGATACCCAGAAAGATCCCAAAACATTTCAACATGAGTCCCCAAGAACAAAACATTCTCCTGTACCATCACCAACTTTAGTATTAATTTACTAACCAACTTCACCTCTATGCATTTGCTGATAACCATTTATAAGAAGGCATGCGTAGAGAGACAGCCTAGAGAGACAGCACAAAGCATATTTGCATACTGAAAGTTCCAGTTTCAACCCTGGTATCATGTGGTTTCTGAGCACCTCCTGGAGTGCACCCTGAGCTCAGAGTCACCCTGAGCTCAGGAGTAGCCCCCCAATACCACCAGATGGGAGTTGAAACTCAAAAGAACAAATGTAAGTAGAAAAATATGAAGAGATACACATACACAGTGACATAATTTATAGATTTCCTGCCTTGGTCAGAAGTCCAACATTCAAATAACCATGGCTGTCCTCCACCACGTCATCACTCTATACATATATATATATATATATATATATATATATATATGGGCACAGCCCCTAACGGGCGGTTCCTGTGCTCCACTCTGAACTCTTCCACATCCAGTAGACTTCATTGGTAGTTCTCTCTTCCAAGCAGATTTGGGTAAGCTCTACTTTCTCACTGTCAGTTCTGTCCTTATGGGCCGGCTCCTACCACAGGTCCACCTACTCTGGTCTCACTCCTCCTCTCCTGGTCCTCCTGGTGCTTGAAGCCTTCCACCTCCCACCAGCACTGGCCCTGTCTGAGCGGCAACCAGCCCCCTCCTGTATACTGACCACACTATTCCTGCACCTCCTAGAAGACAGATTGTCGTCATCACTATATATATATATTCACGATCCGTCCGATCTTCCCGTTGATCATCTATTTGCTAGAGCGGGCCCAGTAATATCTCCATATGTCCTGTCTCATGCCAGTGAGCCAGGGGCTCAGCTGCTACAGGAACATAAAGAGCTCAAACCATTATATTAGGTCATGGGAATGACCTAATATAATTGTTACTGGATTTGGCTATCATATCAACACGAGAAGCTTGCCAGGCTTGTCGAGCGGAGGAAAACTTTTAAACACCTCCAAATAAAGCATTTATTGATGAACCGGTGGCCATAGCGGGCGTGATGGGCTGGTCGCGGGTGGAGTCTCGGGGGGGAAGCAGGAGGGTGTTGTGAGGCTCTGGGTGGTGGGCCAGGGCGCCAGCCCCCGGCCTCATGAGGCTTGCACAGGGAGAGCGGGCCGTGGTCTCTGGACCAGCATCGGGCGGATTGAGGAAAAGCTGCGGCGGGTGGGTGTCGGTGTCGGGCTGTGTGGGCTGGTCTGGGTGGAGTCGCGGGGAAGTCAGAAGTGGAAAGGCGCGGTGGGTGAGGGAGGGCGGTGGCCGTGTGGTGGGGGGGGGGGGGGGGCGGCCCCCCCCCCCCCCCCATTTATATACCAGAAATAACACACAGCCTCTCACTTCATACACAGGGTGACTATTTACCTCTCTTCAGTTTCAGGCAATACTAATGTTTACTCTGGTATTTATGGAATTCATGGGCCTGACTGGCAGAAAGAGAACGGGTACACCAGAGCCCTGGAGCAGCAATTTCTGTGCCAGCACAACTGGCAACGTCACTGATGGTTTGCTGGGGAGTCTGTCAGTGAGTAAATCTGTAGCCCACCCCAAACCTGCCTGACAGAAGAATCCAGCCAACAGCCTGGGACTCATCACATCTTCCTCATGCCCTGGGCTCTCCACAAGTGATTTTGAAACCCTCCTGCTCCCGCTCCAGTCCCAGCAGGACTGTGCCCAGAAGACCAAAGGACTGGCCCAGTGTCTGATGTCAAAACCCACTGTGCCTTCTCTTGACTCCAACTGCAGAAATGGGGCCCTCCCTTCCAAGTCATCTAACCTTGCCCATCTCAGCTGTGCCCTGCACTATGGCACCCGCACACAGACTCAGTGGGGAAGACCAGCCTCATACCATGACCGTCTCAGGTTGGCTCTGGTGACTAGCATGCACAGAAGACATCTTGGGGAATTTATTTCTGTCACAAGAGTTGGCCTGTTTCATGACAGGACATCACATAACTCACAGATGTCATGTTATATACAACATTACAGGAAATTGAGCAAGATGTAAACTTTTTTTAAAGACACATATTTATATACACAAGTTAATTTGTATATTTTAAGCAAATATTTTTAAAAACCTGTTATCTACTCTCCTGACTTACACTAAACACTTTTCAATCAGCCCAGATAAGAATCTGGAACAAATTTACCCACAAATGACTGTTGATCACTGAATATAAACTAATGAGAAAAATAGTCTGACACAGTACAAGGGTTTAGACTGACATTCTTGAGACACTTAATTATCTAAAATCAATAAAATTTTAAACATCCTGATCTCTGAATGACTGTGCATCCCTGTACCATCAAAAAAAAAGATACAAAGTGAAATCAACCAGGAACAGGTGTCAAATGTTACATGACTCGCTTCACAAGGGAGCCACAGTAGTTGAAATCATAGCGAGACACCAAGGAGAGTAATGGCCAACAATGGTTGACGGGAGGGAGAAGGAGGAATTAGTATTTAATGACTATATTCAGTTTGTGAATATCAAAATTCTCTAGAGATGGTAGTGCTGATATTGGCATAAGCAGTGAATTTATTTGTTTTTTGTTTGTTTATTTATTTTTACTTTATTTAAGCACCATGTTTCATAAAGTTGTTCATTATACAGTTGCTATGGGCTATGTTCCAACACCAAAAGTGAGTGACCTCTCCACCATGTAATATGTGAATTTAATTTCTACTTCTGAACTGTAAAACCAGAAATGGTTACCATTGGCAAATTTTATGCTAAGTGTTTTTGTTTCTGAGAATGTAGTTTATACCAATGTTAAAAATCTAGCTACATGGAGCCTTAGGCATTTTAACAAAGAACTCACAGATCAGTGATCTGACATTTTTATTATCAAATGGTTATTTTCTAATTTTTCAACTTAGAAACTGCTGACAGAATCACAACTCTAGTCCAACTTATTTCACTGTGTCTCATCATTTACCAGTTAAAAGCTAACTAGGAACTTCTCTGGAAAGCAAGAAAATGATGGGATGAAGATGTAAAAGGGAGGATGCTCACCACGGGATATCTAGTGCCATGATGCCAGACACACATGTCCTCAGGAAACACTTGAAAGAGAAACACAATGACAATAAACTGTTTTTATCTCTAAGGTCAGAGACTTGAAATATTAAGGAGCAATTAAAATGTTGTCAAGTTTGGTTCCTGCCCCTAAATAATCTTGTGTTACTTTTTATAGTTGTATCTGGTCATAGCAGAAATATGTACAATAGAAGTGAATGAGCAACTGACAAAAATCCAATATCCTATCAGAACACCAATATCCTACAGAACACTTGTTTTGACACACTTTCAATTATTTTAATGCATCCAAAATGATACGAAGATTGCTATTTTCTGTGTCTTGGTTATTATCACCCAGAACAGAATTTTCCAAACTTAATTGGCCTACAACCCCCTTCACACAAAAGGCATTTTTTGGGGCTACATAGGAAGGACTCCCAGTCGTCAGGAAATGTGCCTTCTTTAAGGGAAGGAACAAAGAGGTGATTCTTGTACCTGAAGCTACACCACCTCCCCAGTAACTCCTGCACCTTGGTTGTGGCCCTCCTCACCCACTCTGTAAACATTGATAGAGGGGAAAAGGTAAAATTATAAACTTCCCACTTCAGAGTGTATATTAAGATGCAAAGCCATACAAGTTATTCTTAAATATATAGTACATTAGAAAATTCTACAACAATATGCCAGGGTAGGAGTGTGGTTAAATTTCTAAAGTAACTATCTCACCAGGTGAATCATGTCCTGAGGTAGGTTATAGATGCCTTTCCAGAGCTTTCAAGAACCAATGCTACATACAGACTCTCTCTCTCTCTCTCTCTCTCTCTCTCTCTCTCTCTCACACACACACACACACACACACACAAACACACACTCAGCAGAACATGCTCCCAGCTCAGCCTTTGCTCCTATCCTGCCTTGGTCTGGATCTCTCAGCCTCTCTGACCAATTAATCCCTTTACTGGGTCATGGCCTCTGACCACAGACTCTGCTCTTATGTGTGTGGCTTTCAGGCTAAGTCCTTCACCGATTAGCTTTGCTTCAGAGTCCATAGCAATCCCACCTTCACAGTGTAAATCCCTCTGCCTATTTGCTGCATGCTCACCCAGGTCTCCTCCACAGGACATAGTCAGCAAAAAGACCAAGACTCTACAGCTGCTAGAATCACTCACTCTACAAACATAAATTGTGGATAGTGTGTAGACAGACAACGTGACTAGAAAAATAAGTTGAGCAACTTGCTCCAGGTCACTGGCTACACAGCTGTTATGCCAGCATTGGACCAGGATAGGCCAGCACAGTAGTAACCCTCCATGACCATTTTGAGATCACAGTAAGTGTCATCTGGGATCA
This sequence comes from Cryptotis parvus, assembly GCA_021461705.1. Lineage (NCBI taxonomy): Eukaryota > Metazoa > Chordata > Mammalia > Eulipotyphla > Soricidae > Cryptotis > Cryptotis parvus. Next base: position 30,766 of record JAJIBD010003178.1, on the reverse strand, counting down.
AAGCCCTTTCTCTACTGTAGGTGCATATATGTGCATGGAAAAGTCCAGGATATATGAGGCACTGGTAGAACTTTACAAGAAGACAGCCAACCCCATCAAAAACTGGGGAAATAAATGAACAGAAACTTTGACAGAGAACAAATTCGAATGGCCGAAGAGATATATGAAAAAATTTTCATCATAAGAAATGATAATCTCTAATCATAAGAGAGATGCAAATCAAAACAACAAGATATTTAACACCACAGAGACTGGTACATATCCAAAAGAGCAAGAATAACAAGTGCTGGTGTGGATGCGGGAGAAAGAGACTCTCATCCACTGTTGGTGGGAATGTCAAGTGGTACAGCCTTTTTTGGAAAACAATATGGACATTACTCAAAAAACTAGAAATTGAGCTCCCATTTGACCCAGCCAGTATCACTCCTCGGAATATACCCTGGGAGGCCAAAAACACACAGCAGAAACACCAACTACACTTCTATATTCATTACAGCTCTGTTTACGATAGCCAGAACGTGGAAACAACAAGACTGCTCAAGTACAGATGACTGAATAAAGAAACTTTGGTACATCTATACAATTGAATACTATACAGCTGTTAGGAAAAATAAAGTTATGAAATTTGTCTATAAATGGATGGACATGGAGAGGATCATGCTGAGTGAAATTAGTCAGACATAAAATACTACATTTATTTGTGGGACATAAAAAAGGCTAGGTAAGACAGAGATGAGAACTTAATCACTTGATCACTTGGCATCCTGTTACTCATCACTTTGCTCAAATGGGCACCAGTAACGTTTCCATTTGACCCTATCACATGCCAGTGTAGCCCAGTGGCATGTGCCTGATCCAGGAATACAAAAAAGCCTCAAACCGTTCATTCAGGGTCTTGACGAAGAAGTCTGACCATCTTGTAGGTGGGCAGCCACGTGATCTTTTGGTCCCATGGGATCCAGTCAGTAATAGCTCTAGTGTACCAATAATTGTTGGAAATGCAAATACCAGTCTGAAATGAGCATTGAATGTGGCAAAAGTGATATACCTGATAACCTCTATATGTATGTATTGCAAGCCACAATGTGTAAGAAAAGGGAGGGAGGGTGAGAGGGAGGGGAGGGGAGGGGAGAGGGAAAGAGAGAGAAGAGAGAGAGAAGAGTCAAAAGTACATGCATGCCAGAGAGAGAGAAAGAGAGAGAGAGAGAGAGAGAGAGAGAGAGGAGAGTCAAAGTACCTGCCATAGAAGCAGGCTGGGGAGAGGGAAGAGAATCAGGGGAAATTGGTGGTGGGAAATGGGCACTGGTAGAGGAATGGATGTTGGAACACTGTATGACTGAAACCCAAACATGAACATCTCTGTAACTGTATATCTCACGATGTATAAGATGTATAATACAAAAACAATTTTTTTTAAATAGAATCCTTTTATCTCAACTCAAAGTCTGGGGCATGTTGAACTTTTCTAAATTTTAGTCTCCACAGGTATAAAATGCCACCTAATCCCCCAATTCCAACAGAGGCTCAAATAATATCCAGTAATATAGCATATTTTGTCAAGTGTTAAGAGTCATTTACCTGAATCTGACAAGTGATCTATAAGGGACAAGATCACTAAGTTCTACACTGTCATGTACCTATGATTGAGGCTATTTTTGACTTAACAATTATTAAAGGGACAAAATATACAAGAAATCTAAATTGTATACAACTGTGTGCAACATTCAATGAACTTGGTTTTGTACTTCTTTGTATTTGCTTTCAGAATGTCACTGATTAATGAAATAAACTATATGACCTACTCTTTCAGCAATCCAAGAATGACCTTACCAGACTGAAAATGTGAGGGACTCCATGGAGGAAGGGGTCCTTATGCGACCGGCTTGGTGATGAATTCCAAGCATCACTAACAATGTCTGACATATAACAGGCGCTTAATAAATATTTGTTGAATGCTGACAGATTCAAAGAATAAATGAGGGTAATTAGACAACTGTCTGACTATTCTGTGCCAAAAATATTAATCACTAGATACACAGTGAAATGTAAGGGAGAAATTTCTTTGTCACCCTATAGTCCTCTCTTCTCGTCATTTGTCACCTACACCCACTAAGCCTTGAAGTGTAAATAATTATGGAAATCTTCACTAGCATGAGGAAAGGACTCCTGATGAGCCCAACAAAGAGAATGGTTCAGTTCCTTTGCCTGTTAATTCTTCATCTGTCACATATGTAAAACTGACCTTAAGACAAGAGAGGCAGTCCCTCTCCATTTCCCCAGGTCATCTCACTAAAAGTCCAGATTGTTCCTCCATCCCTGCACTTCATGTCTTTACCTTTCCTATGGACACACAGAAAACATCCAAAGACATGAAGAAAAGCGTTTCCACTGCCAATCTGCAATATGCAAATATGATCAATATAAAAGCTAAATGCATTTCTGCTGGTAGCAGGCTATGTTGCTAGGGAAAAAAAAACTTACAAGGTACCAAAAAACATCAATTCTATAATAGCTACAAGCTACCTTTCAATTTTTTAACATTAGGAATGTTATCAAAACTTCTTTTTTTTGCATCATGTATGTTTGCATTTTCTCATATGTAAGATATAGAATTGGTTAAATGTCTATTTTATGAAGCAGACACTAAGATACAAATCACTTGTATCACTTGTCTTCCTGTTGATCATCAATTTGCTCAAGCAGGCACCAGTAATGTCTCCATTCATTGGGAATGAGGTCCAGTATTTTTACTGCTTTTGGCATATCGAATACACCACAGGTAGCTTGCCAGGCTCTACCGTGGCTCTGGGTTCATCCCAGGGGGCCCAGTACTTTAACTCAATATAGAAGCATCAATCATTGTTAAATTGTGCAATTAAAAATACTTCTTGGTGGTTTTAATCTACTTTGTTAATTACACAAGTTATATATAGCATTAAAATGTAACGATGATAACAAAATATACTAGTTTATTATCTGTATGTTTTTCTTAACCAAGGGTTCTTCAATTCAACAGAGTGCAACACTTAAAGTCAAAGAAAGTTCCCCATCACTAATTAGACAGATTGATATAGAATGAATAATATACTTATATACTTAAACATAAGAATACTGCAGTTTTACCATTAGGAAAATGGTATTGTTTCTAATTTACTGTAAAGTCATAACCTATTATAATATAAATATCAACTACAAAATTTTTTATAAATATTTGCTTGGAAATACATATTAGTATGTATTTCCAGAGCTAAAGTCATAACCTAAAAGTATAAGTTGAATCTGTCTGTTTAAGGCTCTATGCAGGGGAAATTCTGGGGCGGCCCCACAAAATCTGGGAGCAGGGTCAGGGTCCCCTTCTGTCCCAGGGAATCGGCAGCCGGGCAGACCGAGAAAGACGCAAGAATCCTGCAAAGTTTCAAAATGCTTTACTTAACACAGGTTCAGGCATACAAATCAGCAATAGGTAAAACTCCTAATTTAGGGTTCCGGCTGGGACCACGGCACATGTAGACCAAGATAGTGGCTACCACGTGCTAAGGCGCCTCAGAGAGTGGACAGCAAAAAGGAACACCAGCAGAAAAGGAGAAAAAGAGAAATAGAGGGAGAGAGGAGCAGGCTAGGTTTTTATAACCTAGCCTCCCCTCCTATGGAAAGCCATCAGGGTCAAATTTCCTCCAGGTAATTTCTCCCAGAACTTCACCTAGGCCTTTTGAGATGTTAATGTTGCCTAGCGGAGATCTGCCTTGGAAGTGCCCCTGCAGGGGAGAGTGGAGTAGGGCTTCTGAGATGAGCTGTATTTCATAATACAAAGGCATGCATCTGTACCAAAGAATATTCTATAGCCAGTTAAATATTTCCGCCAAGCCTTCACAAGAGTCTCCTCTTTACTTCATGGTTGTTCTGTATTTTATTTGCCTTTGAGTTGTCAGAGAGCCATGCTTGCTTGGAGGCAAACAGCATTTCTCTCTGGTTTAATTACTTAAGAGATCCAACATGGCCAGGCAAATATACTGGTAAGTTCCTAGCTAGTCCCTCGGTGATTGTGGCAGCATGAGAGAATATTTATACTAGCCAGTATAGAATGCATGATCACATGAACTTCCACTGATCTCCTCCTATCTACAAAGTGACCTGCAGGCGGAGACTCCAGGCCAGATGCAGAGGCTCTGAGCAGCGGTGTACTACAATGGCTCTAGACAGTTTACATATTTTCTTTCATTTTTCTGTCTTTATTTAGGTTATACTTTTTAAAGATTGCTGAAAATAATCTCACATGTGAAGAAACAGAAAACAAAACATACACACTGGAGAATAAAAAGCATGATTACTTTTTAAACTATGAAGACAGTAAAATTTTTAGCCTCTCACTATCATAATTTTTAAGCTCAAGTCAATAGATTATTTCATTGGATCACAATAGTCCCACAAGGATTTGTGTATCAAACAAAAATAAAATCAGTTTACTTTCAAAATATAATAATTTATAAGAAACATAGAGGGAAATGCCTCATTGTCATGATTTTCCCCTTAATTTTATCATAAGCCTCATGTTGAAAAACCACACCATTTGAAAGTGAAGGAAAATGCAGGAAAATGCTTGGTTGTTAATATGAATACCAAATTCAGAAAACAATAACTTGAGAGTGTGAGAGAGAGAGAATGAGAGAGAGTTATTGTTATATTACCAACTGGATCCCACAGGACATCAAAAGATCAGGTGGCCACCCATCTACAAAATGGTCAGACTTCTTTGTCAAGACCCTGAACACATAGTTTGAGGCTCTTCGTATACCTGGAGCAAGCAGATGCCATTGGGCTACACTGGCACATGATAGCATCAAATGAAAACTTTTTGCACCCACTTGAGCAAATCAACAAATAACAGGATAACAGGATATCAAGTGATCAAGTGATATCACTTGTATCACTTCACTTGTATCACTTGTCTTCCCATTGTTCATCGATTTGTTTGAGTTGGCACCAGAAACATCTCCATGCATCCTGTCGTGTGTTAGTATAACCCAAGGGCATCTACTCACTCCAGGAATATGAAAAGCCTCAAACCATAAACAAATAAATTATATATATATATATAAATATATGTGTGTATAGTATATATATAGTGTGTGTATATATATCAAGAGTCCAAAGCAGCAGTCACAAGCTGGTGTTGGTGCCAAATGGCCTAAGACAGAGGGCACGAAACTTTTCTGTAAAGGGTTGGCTGTAACAGTTTCTGTAGAAGAAAAGTACTCAATTCTGCTCTGATAGCTTAAAATCAGATCCTAATGATACTTAACAAATGGACATGGCGGTATGCCAGGAAACCTTGTTTATGGACACTGGAATTTAAATTTCATGTATCAAAAACACTTATTATTTTGGTACTTTGGCCATTAAAGTATATAAAACCATTCTGAGCTTGCAATGGATACAAAAACTGGCAGCAAGCTAGATATGGTTCTAAAGACAGTTTATCAAACCCACTTCTTGAGCATCACAGGACCAACCACCCAAGGGGACCAAACACATAGGGAAAGGAAATCCAATCATACTTTAAATCACTCTAAATTAGCCTTCAAACTTATTTTGACACTCACTTACCCTAGAAACTCATAAAACTAATTTCAATTTTGAGGATGAAAGTGACAGCTTTGGGATTTGGTTTTTGAAAGGAGTAAAATATTACATGCATTAATAGAAATACAAAAAATCCCTTACGTTATAAGAGAAAGGACAACTGCTCAAGCAAATTTATATTTTAAAATCTTAGTTATAAAATCCATGGTTTAAGATAGAATGTGTAAGCTAAATAAGACAGTTCCTTCTAACACTGATACGCCTTTGAGAATTAAACTTCTCCCTTTAAGAAGCTAGGTTAGCTGGGCACTAATCCATTTATTTCGTAATGTTTTTGGGTTTTACAACAAGAAAACTACTTTTTAATACTTCCAGTCAACACCTCAATTAATTATATAAAAATACAATGTGATTGCTCATTCATTATATTTTTGTAACTCTCTTTCCCAAATAGATAAGCCCCTAGAAAGAATCGGTGTCTTATAATTCTTCATGTTCCATAATAATTAGCATCCTGCTTCATCTATCTAGGACTCAAAAAATGTGAATACTAAAGATTATTTCATGAATACCAAAAAAGCAAACAGAAGTATCTGCAGTTCTATATCAAGCCGGAACATTAATCAGAGGGAAAATTAACTATTTTCCAAAATTCATTAGGACCTGTGCCCAGAGCACAATTAGAGGAGTAGAAAGAATTGGATTGCTCTTCTTTACACAGCTCCCCAGAAAAATGATGAGCCCCAAACCACAAATATGCCCCAGCATTGACTTGCTAACTTTGTGGTAAGGCCACACTTTTTTTTTAACTATCCTGGGTAAGATAAAATTCTTGATCACTTGACATCCCGTTATTCATCAATTTTCTTGAGCGGGCACCAGTAACATTTTCATTTGACCCTATCATGTGCCAGTGTAGCCAATGGTTGCTTCAGGAATACGAAGAAATTCACATGGTATAAATATTGCTCTAAAGACACATTCCTCAACCTTTTCACACTTGCACATCAGCACCTGTCAATCATTCAGGCCCACAGAGCAGAAGCAATAACCAAGGCAGTAAACTAATACTTCTCAACCTTCCTACCCCTGTAGCCAGCAAGGCTCATGGGCCAATGGTTGAAGATCACTGCTCTAGAGAGGAGACCAAGACAGGACCTTCAGCCTGAGCTGTGAATTGGGACAGGACAGCTGCTCACAAGGAGAGCTGCCATGCTTTCCTCTGCATGCCCCCACTGGAAAGAATGAAAGCAGGAACTAGGATTTGGAGAAGCAACCACAGCATCATAGAGTCTAAAGCAAGAAAGAGTCTAAAGCGTGCGGGCGCACACACCAGAGAGAGAGAGAGAGAGAGAGAGAGAGAGAGAGAGAGAGAGAGAGAGGGAGAGAGAGAGAGAGAAAGTCAGAAAAGAATAAGCATGAATTAGGGAGTTTTGTTTATTTTGTCTGTTTGGGAGCCATACTGGGATCCAATTGGGATCAAACCTACAGTGCTATTCTCCAGCCCGAGTTAGGAAGGGTTTGGAGTCCAGGAAAGCCAGTGCTCGTCATTCACTTGTCTCTTTCTTTGATCTTATAAGGAGTAGTACAACTTGAGAAGGAGAGCTATGAACACGGTGGGGTTTGTGCTTACTAAGAACGTTAAGTTCTATATTTATATGCCACCTTCACAAGATTACTCACAGAAAGCTATTATTGCTACATTGGACAATAAAGTTTTAGTGAAATTTTATTGTCCTTACGAAGATTTGTAGCTTTATAATGACAAACTACAAATTTAAAATCCAAATGAGAATGTCACATATTTATAATCTTAATGCCAAGTGGGAAATATGCATCACTCATTTATAAAAACAATCCACAAACCCTAAAATTTGTTAAGAGGTAACCAACACTTCCAGTCTGAAAATGATCATATTCTAATCTGATTAGAGATTGAAACTCTAGTCACCATTTTTCCACTCCTCCCTCAAAAAAAAGTATTCGTGCTGGTAATTTTCAGTGGAACAAATGTCCTCACTCATCAGAAAATTTACCAATTGAGTTGATGTGAAAAAAAGTATCCGCCTGTGTTTAACATCTCAGAATACTTCTAAGATGACAGGAAGCTCTGCAGAGCTCCCAGGTACTGAGTGACCCCACTCAAAGTTGGAAAAAGTTTAAGCTGCCTCCAAAGTCTCAATTTGTGAAGGAGAGTTTGGTTTTGAATTTCCAAGCTAGAGTTCTACCCTCTAGTCACATATTTAATGAAGGCATGACTCTATTTTTCAAATAAATTGCTTAAGAAAGGATTCACTGGTATAATCTACCTTAGATGTACTCAATGATAAAAGTAATTTTAGTTGAACTTAAAAGGGAAATACACAAGTAAATTCTCTATGCTCAGTAACTTTATTTGTGCCATTCTCACTAGCTAAGGGGACTTTGAGACCCTATTCAAAGATTAATCACCTGATCACTTGACATCCCATTATTCACAATTTGCTTGAGCGGGCGCAAGTAACATTTCCATTCAAAGACTAATATCCTCATTAATTCAACCAATATCTATTTTTGTGGTTAAGATCTCATGCAATTCTTTTTCTTGTTTGCTTTGGGAGCACATCCAGGGCTAAGGACTTGCCCCAGACTCTGTCCTCAGGGATCACTCCTGGTGGGACCACTGGGACCATATGGAGAGTTGGGGATCAAACAAGGGTGGGACTCATACAAAGGCACGAGCCCTGCCCATAGTACTACAACTCTGAACACTAGATATCAAGCACTTTCCATTTAAAAAAAATAAAAACATCTAAAAGCAAACCTGATGGCATCCAAGGGTCAGAAGTTGGTCTGGTCAAGGTGTTCACTTGCTCCCAACTGAAGTCATCATCTTCAGCTTGACTATATCCACATGTGCCATAGGGCTCATCAAAGAGGCAGCCACCTAAGATTTAAAAGCAGGAACATTAGTACAGGCAATACAGTAATTCTGGTGTAATCTATGGTAACTGCTGGTAACCATATACTTTTCTTTTTTTTTTTTTTTTGCTTTTTGGTCACACCCAGCAATACTCAGGGGTTACTCCTGGCTCTGCACTCAGGAATTACTCCTGATGGTGCTCGGGGACCATATGGGATGCCAGGAATCAAACCCAGGTCAACCGTGTACAAGGATGATGTCCTACCTGCGATGCTGTCACTCCAGCCCCATCATATACCTTTTACTAATGAAAGCTAAATTTTATTTGACTCTTTTCTTCTCGGAAACTCTAAACTTGTCTCTTGTATCACTGCTAGCACTAGTAGAGTACTGGGTTTGCTTTGACTGTACTGCTTAGATCATTCTCAAAAGAAAAACCAACATTCATATAATGCAATTTAAAATACACCTGAGCAGATCTAAAATTCGTATTTTCCAGATTTATAGGAATTTGGAGTAACTGCCTAGTGTGCAAGACTCTAACTGAACTAACATCAGTGTCCAATGCCTTCTCAACAGAGAAAACATAAACCATAAAAAAGTTTGGAAAGAAAATGCTTTCACTACAACAGTAGTACAATGATGGAAAATAAAATGCAGTAGAGGTCAGTGACATAACTTGAAAATATATTTCTAAGGATTATGTTAAATCTATACAGAGGCAGGATTCACTTAATGTTTAGAGATTTGAGGTCCCAAATTTAAAGAGATTATATGTAAATTTGCTTATACGTCTACACAATATTTAAAGGTAAGAATGAATTTAAACCAAAACATATGGAAAGCATCTGCTTAATTTGGCTGCTAAAAATAAAGCTACTTAAAGAAAGGCTAAAAGAAAGGCAGCATATTAAAATGCAATTGAGCTGTTTCAGTATTCTGGACACACCAATGAGTTTAACTCCTATCTATATCCTCTTGAATATCTCCTACTAAAATCAAGTATATTTTCAATGCTTAACACCAAAAAGTAAATTATACTGATTATATTAATTAGAAAATCCTATGACCCATTATGTAATGATATTAATTATATCAATTAACATAATCATAATTATTTGCCATGATGAGAATGAAGAATCCTGGCCAAGAAAAGTATAATAATAAAAATATTACTAAACTATGTCTACAATGTGTACCCTGGAAGAAGGTAAATAAAATAGCAGTTGCAAAACCTCATAAATAAAAGTGAAGTGAGAGGTCAGCTAGTTGACTACCATTAACAAGCTTATGCCAATTCTACACCTTCTAGACTGACAGATTCTGAACGGATGAAATCCCAGAATTTAGTAAAGTATCTCTAACATGTAGAAAGTTCCTGTAAAAAATCCTCCCTCTGCTTCTTGAAATCTATCTCCATTTATCTCAGCTCTATCCTGTGAAGAAATAGTAAAACATATCTCAGCTCTTAGATCAGAAGACTGATTATCTGAAAAGAGCTGTCATGCTCTCGTCTTTACTTTTTCCAGGTAAGACATATTTTGCTCCCTTCAATTCCCTCCCAAAAGAAGGTTTTCAAACCTTCCCCTGGCAAACATTCTCTGAATAATCTCAAGCTTATCAGCACTCTTCCCAAAGAATGACTGCCAACAATGAAGCCAGAATTCTAATAGCTATTTCTCCCAACCAAAACCTCAGTCAACTAGTTAGGGCAGGGTTGGTTTATTTGGTCATTCATTGCCTGAACTCCCTCATGTACTTTTCATCAGAATGCCATACGGGCACTTCTCCTCTTTTATAATGAGGTCAATGACTTTCTGAATTCAATAAAGAATTCTGAATTTATCATTACTAAGCCCCATAACATTGTTTTCAGTGTGCTGCTCCAACTTGTGAGAACGTTTCAAATCTTAGTCTTGTCATTCACACATTGGTCATCTTACCAAGATTTAAATTACATGAAATTTTTGGTAAGCATGCATCCTATGCCTGCCTCCAAATAATGAATTAAAGATGCTAAACAAAGGAGATTCAAATATCTTGGGATATTTTATTTTACTTTATTTTATTTAGGGGTAGAAGGTTTGGACCACATGTGATGGTGCTCCTAGCTCTGTACTAGGAATTATTACCCCTGTTACAGGTGTTATTACCCCTCATATTGTGCTTAGGGATCATTGCTGCTGATTTGGGTGCTCCTGGCGAAGCTCGCGATATCATATGTAATAACAGTGAATGAAAAGAGGTTGGTCACAAAAACACAAGTGCTTAACCCTTGTACTATTTCCTCTGGGCCCCTTGGAACATTTTAAAAACTGTCTCTTCAGTTTCTAGCTGCCTTTTTGCTTTTGGAATCTTAGTAAAACTAAGAGCTGTGGACACTATTTTCTGCAACACACAGAACTGATCAACAAATAGTCCACTTAAAACATTAACTCAGGGGGCGGAGCCATAGCCCAGCGGGTAGGGCGTTTGCCTTGCTGGCCGGCCTGTGCCGGCTCGGGTTCGATCCCGGCATCCCATATGGTCCCCGAGCATCGCCAGGAGTAATTCCTGAGTGCAGAGCCAGGAGTAACCCCTGAGCATCGCCGGGTGTGACCCAAAAAGCAAAAAAAAAAAAAAACATTAACTCATTACAAAGTATAACATTAACCCAATATTTCACTTGACAAAAAGTGGTAATTTATATTTCTCCCTAACTCAACTTCAACAAGTTCATAAAGTAAATTATTTAAAGCATACAACAACTCTGCAATTTGAAATAAATTTAGAAAACTATGCAAACCATCATAAGAAAAAAAAAACTCCCTCAATTGTAAAACCTAATTTTGATGTAGAAAATAGCGTCAGTACTGTAGGAATAAATGCAAAGTACAGTGGTGCTAATAATATTCCAAAATAAAGAAGTAACATGAATTCTGACAGAAAGGGGAGCCCCTCAAAGGAAACACAGATAGCACTTTGATGAAGTACTGCAGTGCAATCTTAATCAGCGAAACAGCTATCGGCATGCACAAAACAACTCAAGGCTGGTTAAAGATGTGGTTTACGAAATGAAGTTGGCACTGAAGACGTAAGTGAATACACAGTCAAGGGCAGGCACAGCTGACAGCAAACCCCAAAGACTAATGCAACCCTGGTGTAAGTATAGAATTTCCTCATTACATAAAGCTGTTAATATCACTTGAAAGGAATCATAAAATGTGATATGGTTCTTTCTGGACCCATGTTTGATTATCTAACCTCTGGAAAGTGGGATAGACTATGAATTTTTTTACGGCCATAAGAAATATCTCCCTGCACACTAATTCCCAGACACTTACTGCCTTCATCCAACAGATGTGAGACCCTACAAATAGCAAGAGTGGTTTATTAAGTGAAAATGAGATGAGATTAAAGCAAAAGATACCAGAATTGAAATAAACAACTAAAAAGAGAACAATTAAATTTCTGTTGTTCAAGGCAACTTTGCATAGTAAAGTGAACCAGATCCAGGGTCCGAGCTGACACACTGCCATCTTGCTTAGTGAGCTTAGTTACCATAGACAAATCACCTCAACTTTTCTAACCCTACTTTTTCACCTATTAAAAGAAAATGTGGACAACACATACCTCAAGTGTTACTTCTGATAATTCAATAAAGAAGAAATTTAAAGTAATTCTAACACCGTGGCAGGTACTTTCAACCACTATTACTCATTGTACTTTTAAGTTTCTAACTCTCATGAATTGATTCCATTAGAGATAAGTGGAATATCATCATGTAGGCACATTTCTGCCCCTCAATGAAATGCATAGGAACAAAGAAATGTTGACTTGTTTTTTTCAGATAAATGTTTTGGGTCCAATGAAGACAGGGATAATGATGAAAAGGTAAATCTCGGGTTAATAAAAAAAGATGAGAGAAGGAAGCAATGACTGAACACCGAACAGGGATAAGAGGCCTTTGGTACACTGGCGACATGGAAGAGTAGCCGAGATATATGTCCACGGCATAGACTCCGCAACACTGAACCATAAGAGCTAAACTACATCAACCAAGCTCCGAAATGTGCCTGTCCAAGGTACTTAGGAGCAGAGATAGAGGAGCATGGGACACTGGCAGAGAAGCTGACCCTGGTGGTGATATTGGTGCTGGAATTCTGTACACCTAAGACTCATCGACAGTAACCTTAGAATTTATCATCTATAAACTTTATAGTCTATAATAAACAATCATTTATTTAATTAGATAAAAATCAATATCTTAATAAATAAAAAGAAATGACCCCCAAATCATGATGAGGGCATAATTCTATTTACTAAAATCAACTATACAACAAATACAGGTAAATTTTTTTAAAATGTAAAATAAATTATTTTTGAAAATAAGTCTCGTTAGATGACGGAGCAATAATAGAGCAGGGAAGGCGTTTGCCATGCTTGCGACCCACCTGGGTTTAATCGCCGAAATTCCATATGGTCCCCTGAGAATCCTGGCAGAAGTTATTTCTGAGTACAGAGCTAGGAGTAACCTCTGACCATTACCAGACATAACAAGAAAGAAAGAAAGAAAGAAAGAAAGAAAGAAAAGAAAGAAAGAAAGAAAGAAAGAAAGAAAGAAAGAAAAGAAAAGAAAGAAAGAAAGAAAGAAAGAAAGAAAGAAAGAAAGAAAGAAAGAAAGAAAGAAAGAAAGAAAGAAAGAAAAGAAAGAAAGAAAGAAAGAAAGAAAGAAAAGAAAGAAAGAAAGAAAGAAAGAAAGAAAGAAAGAAAGAAAGAAAGAAAGCGAGCAAGAGAGAAAGAAAGAAAGAAAGAAAGAGAGAGAGAAAGGAAGGAAGGAAGGAAGGGAAGGAAGGAAGGAAGGAAGGGAAGGAAGAAAAGAAAGAAAGAAAGAAAGAAAGAAAGAAAGAAAGAAAGAAAGAAAGAAAGAAAGAAAGAGAAAGAAAGAAAGAAAGAAAGAAAGAAAGAAAGAAAGAAAGAAAGAAGACCCTTAATTTTTTCAAAGCTGTGCCACAGATAATCTGGCAAAACATACACGTATAGACACGAATCTAGTCAGCGAGGTTTCTCCAGAGCTGTCTTCTTTGAAACTGACACCCAACTGCTCTACTTCTCCTCTATCAAGTGAAATTATTTTTCTTTCATGAAGAAAAATCAGTACAAAACGAACAATCATATATGAAAATGCAGAAAGGTATTGCTTTGCTTCAGTGTGGTATTGCAGCTAGAGTGTGCTTCTGATGGTACCCAGAGGTAACTACTGCCAGCACAGCACAAAGAGGTCAACTCTAGCAGTGCTCAGGGAAGACGGGTTAGTTAGTGAGGATCAAGTACAGGACTCCTCCATGCAGAACATGCACTCCAATCCATGAGGTGATCTATGACCTATGCAGCAACTCTAAATATAACACACATGTTGTGGATGAAAAATGAGTTGTTATGTAAAAAGTGTCAATAAATGTCAAATATCTAAGTAATCAACAGTAATGATTATAAAAACCTGCTCCCTGCACATGAAATGAAACACAATTACATGAAAACCAAATCTATATAGTTGAATGAAACTAAAGGATGAAAGATGGAAAGAGGAACAAAAAGAAAAAAACTAAGAGTGACATCAGGAGTAAGACTACGATTCAACCATCACAACCAAATAATAAAAAAATGCTACTGGGTTCATTTAGAAGAAGTATTGGCAAATGTGGATTTGGGGAAGGCAGTGAAAAGAGGAAAATGAAATGAGCAATAATTCATATCATATATCAAAACTAATCTTAATGACTAACATTTGTTAAGGACATATTTGATCCTAAATCAATTCTATATAGTCGATGCTATAATTCATCATTTACAGATACAGAAAATGAAGTCACAAAATCAGTGGTTATACAGTCTGCACTTTCCAACAGGAGTGAAGGAGAACTTCAACACAGGCGACCTTTCTTGGGGGTTCACATTTTTAACACCTCATTATAGCATCTTCCAAGTTGAGGCCCCATCCAAAATATGTAACTAATGCTTCAAATCCAAAACCTAGAGAGAACTGTATTCCCAGGGATGTGATAAGAAGCAATCAATAGAACTCAATGAACAGAATTCTCAATAGCACCCACTAGAAAGAAGCAATAGATTTTATGGTCGGTTCATTAGTGTGTTATTACAGAGCATTATGAAATTCAATTCAATAAACTTGATTTAGTAGAACTTAACAAACTTGTGAATTTAGTTGCAAGAGCCTTTAAAATTGTCTTTAAAATACTTAAATACTTAATTGTGTACATCAGTACACTCAGTGGGTCAGCATGAGCTTGTATATTTACCTCCCAACTGATAACTGCACCATGAATGAATACTATGAATATAATGTCCCTCAATTATGAATTCACTCTTCATTGCTTGCTCCATAAATGTATTCAGACTCTCTAACTAGATTTCCTGGCTCAGTTGACAAAATGTTAAGTTTTGTCTCTATGAGTTATGGAAAAGGCACAGAAGAGGAAGGTAGGTCTGCAGGTCTCCTAAAGTCTCAATAAAAAAGCTTTTTCCAGCACATCCAAGCACAACAGGGGTCCAGCCATTGCCCACCTCTGGTAGTGCATGGAAACCAGCATGCTCTGAAACAACACCAGCTTTTCCCTGAACCTGGCCTGCTCTGGGCTCATGAAGATTCTCTCTGTGTCTTCAGAGACCTCTGAAGCACTCTACAGAATAAACTTCCTCCAAGTTTTATCACTGTGGTACTACAATGAAGTCAGCACCATCCACACAGATACAGGCATGCCCTGGATCTCAGCCCCCACTGTGGCTGCTCCTTGAAGCAGTTTCAGTCCAGAAGTGGTGGCACTCTCTCCCTGTGTTATTCATACTTCATGCTTTAGAGCTCTCCTTTTTTCCCCCATAAAGAATTCTCAGACAGCACAATTATCAATTATCTTTAAATTTTCTCTGTTCAAATTACTGTGTGGTTTCTATCTTCTGATTACAGCCTCATTGATAGCTACCAATTTTTACAAATGGCAGTGGGAAGTGATCAAATATCCCATCCAAAGTCACACAAAGTTCAGCACTGGGCTAGAAGTTCACCTGAGGTATGTGTCCGACGTTCCTACTTCTTCTCGCTCTGCACATATTCATCCTTAGCCCACATTTATAAGATAAGTCAATGGCATAATGTTTATATGTGGACTGTTACACAAGTCCCACTGCAAAGAAGCTCTGGACAGGGCACTTTCTAAGAAGCCAGCAGAGGACACGCAAATATTAATATGACAACTTACAAAATAAAGGAACATTTAAACATTTGAACTGCCTTTAACTGGTTAAACTGACATACATACTAGCAATCATTCTGGTTATAATCACAGTCCATTTATAACTATAAAAAAAAGTTGGTAATATTCCTTGAGGAAATTTCTGGAACATTTTTCTCATTTGTTCTATATACAGAGTGACCCCATTTGAGGCAGCCTTTATCAACTGTATAAAGAATTAAATGGGTCTCTCCAGAGAGAGGGCAGACCAAAAACTGGTGCTGACATACCACCCAAAGAACTACTATTATAAGCTCTATTACTAAAATATATATAATTCAGGTGGTCCTAGCCATTTATTTCAAAACTAAAACTGAGATAAGTGGCTATGAACCACACATTTCAGAGAATAAAAACAAAGGGAGCTATAGCACGCGCAACAGTTTTAAGAATTAAAAATAAAATAAGCCGACACCAATTCAGCAAAGCCACTGCTTTCTTCTGGTAAATCAATCCCAGTGACATCTACATTTAATTGCCTGCCAAACAATAGAAGTATATAATGCCTCTTAAAAATTGAGTGCTCTAGTGATGGTTAGTGAATCAGACACTAAGCATTCTAGAAACACTCTTCTACATAATTTAATCTAGCAAGCAGTTTTTACATTTGCACAGCCACTTAAATGGCTAATGCTATGCTCTATTGTAAAAAGTGCTATTTGCCGACAGATATATTTTATATAATTTAAAGGAAATGAGTTGTTTTGTTCTTGAAGTTTTTATGGCTTATTACGCTGAGTTCATACTTCATTTCAGATCAATCCATTGGTTCCCAATTTTGAAAATTATCTGATTTCAACCACCAACCATGTATTTTCCTTTTTTAAAATCTTTTTTTTTTTCAGGTGGGAAATAGTGTTATTTTTATTCCCAAATATGGTACAGTGGCAACCTGACTGTGAAGGACATGACCGTCATTTTAATATTTTATGTACAAAAAAACACCTCATACAGTGGCTGCAGGATTTACTTAAAGCACTCAAATTCCTGTAAATTTAAATTTAACTAAATATAATACAGGTGCTTTTCTGTACAAAATTGCAAACTATGGTAGGAAATAGTTATCTAGTTCTATCGTAGTAACAAGAGTCACAAAAATCACAGATTACTTGAAAGAGGATGATCAAACATAGATAAGTATTTATCACTTTATCTGGAGTTCATTATGTCCTTCCTGAGGCTCGTAGGACAGTAGCCATTCTCAAAAGTGGGCCAACAACAACATCTGGGAATTTGCTCGAACACAGATGCTTAGGCACCAGACCTGGTGAATCAGAAACCGCTTTGGGGTCCAGCAACCTGTACGCTAAGAGAGCTCCAGGCAATTCTTGTGCTTTCTAATGTCTGATGCCCACTCATCTATCAGTGGCTCTCAAAGCTGACTCCACAGTGGAATCACCTGAACAGACGTAAAGGTTTGAACCCCATGCACTACCCCCTGATAGTTCAGTCTACTATAACTATGATGGATGTAGTCTGATCCTCAACCAGGCTAACATGAATATTAGAAAAATATTTAAGAATTTTTAAAAAATATCCAGAAGATTCAAATAAGAAGTAAATTTTAAGAATATCTATTTTATGTTCTGTAATCCATAGTCTGGAAGGGAAGGAAAAGAGAAAGAGAGAGAAAGGGAAAGAAATAGAGAGCCTGCCATGGAGCAGGACTGGGGAAGGGGGAGGGAACCGGGATGTTGGTGGTGGGAGATGGGCACTGGTGGAGGGACGGGTGCTGAAACACTGTATGACCAAAACCCAAACATGAACTTTTAATTGTATATCTTTTTATTTGTATATCTCACGGTGGTATAATAAAATACTAAAAAAAAAAAAGAATATCTATTTAAGGTAGCCTATTTAATCAGAATCTTATGGGAATCAGTGACTTTTACATTATCTCACAATAATCTAATCATTGACCTATTTTAGAATAATGTGCTAAATCTTTGAACTGTGGGTTGCAAACTATTTAATTACTGTATAAATTATTAAATCAAAATTTATGATTTATCATCACGATATTTGATTTGTATATGAATTTTATGTAACTAGATACCTGAATTTGTGTAAATATTTCTCAGGTGGAAAAGTCGAGAATCACTGCTTTAAATTAGTAGTTTCAAACACTTTTAGGATGATATCATATCAGAATTTTTAAAAAAAAATCATCATCTATGTTGTCTTTGCTGTTTACCTGCCCCTTGAGGTATTGCAGGTGTGGCTGCGGTGTCTGGCTGTGTCGGCAGGTGGCAGACAGGAGACAGGCTTGTCTACACCCAGGGCTCTGCCCCATGGGCCCTGGATGGTTGATGGTCTGACATAGAAAAGACTGGGCTCCCTGGGATGAACCCAGAGCCACGAAGAGCCTGGCAAGCTACCTGTGGTGTATTCAATATGCCAAAAACAGTAACAATAGTGGACCTCATTCCCAATGAATGGAGACGTTACTGGTGCCCTCTTGAGCAAATCAATGAACAACGGGAAGACAAGTGGTGTTGTCTTTACTTATAAACTATATATAATACTCTACATATGCATATTATTACATACATAAAACTTATCTACTAAAAAAGAAAATGAATACAAATTGAGTACAAATCTTCTTGTCTAACTGTTGTATATTCTATAGATTACACTGTATACCTCAAAGGCTGTGTGTGGAGAAAGTCTTTGGGAGAGCTCCATTCTAAATCGCTCCAAAGCCACATTTATCTCTGCTAAAGAAAGACAACTGAATAGTATCATTTTATCAAAGTGTTCTCTATATTCTAATTTCATGCTCAGAAGCCCATGATCTATAGTCTTTCTCCTAAATGTAACAACTCAACTAGAGGAGCTCTCCCAGGTGGAAATTATCCTTCCATTGGTCAGACTTACCCATGAATCACTTTTTAGACCCAGCAGCACACCTTCCAGGTAGAATGATTTGCAAATCTATCTATTAATGATTTGTTAAATATTAAATCACTATCTGGGTCAACAGATAAACCCCTGAACTCACAGTGGTACAGTATATCCAGCAGTCTGCCAATTGTTTATTTTCCCTAGAAAATGATTAACCTACACTGAACTAAATCTACTACTTCAATGAAACATTTTCCTCTACTCTTTTCTTCTATTTGGAGTACCATATTCATTGAATATAATAAAATGTTTGAACAAAGTAAATATAATTTCATATATCCACCTGGTAAAACATTCATCCCAATTTTCCACTGTTAGGATTATTTATTCTAAAACAAAATTAGTTATCATAAGGTTTACTCTACTTAACAGGACTCTGAAACTAAGGATATATTAAGTACTATATTTGTGAAATATATTATTTTATTTTGGACTTTGGGATGGTACCTTGCTGTGTATAAGGGGTTATTTCTGACCTTTTGTTCATGAATCACTGTTGGCAGAAATCAGGCTACCAATAAATGATACTAAGGATTGAACCCAGGTCAGATACATGCAAGGAAAAAGCCCTACCCAATGCACTCTTTTTCCAGCCCCCAAATGTCTGCAATTATATTAATCCATTTACATTTTCAGTCTACAATAGATACTAAAAGTCTAATGCTCAAACACATTTTGAATGGAAATGAACTCATGCAACTAGTTCTTTCTCCAATATGAAATCGATTATTTATTTAGACCTATGCAGGCACTAGTAAACAATCCACAAGTCGAGATACTTTAACACAGGATAATGTCTTAATTTTTATAAAGATAAATAATTTAGGGAGAACGGAAAAAGGAGAAATTTGTGGGAAACAGGTTCAAACAGAAAAAAAATACATAACTATAGTTTGTCTGCCATGAGCCCTTATTTGCCTCAAACATTTTTTTATGTAAACATTGGGCAAAAGTAAGATTTTGTTTCTCAACCAACTTTTTTTAAAAAAATAAGTCTAACTTACTACTAGAAGCTGTACTATCTGGGATTAGTTAAAGTGTCACCATCTAGATAATTTTAGTAGTCTGAGAGTACTTGATGATGTACAACCTGGATGGCCCTTTCTTAGGCACTGCTCTTTCTGTTTTCCTTTTCTCTTTTCTTTTTGTGGAAGGTGAATGTGTGGGAGGGTGTGAGGGGGAATGTGTACAATTGGTGGTGCTCAAAGGTTACTCCTGGCCATTTTTACTCAGAAATCACTCCTGGCTGTTCTCAGGGGACCATATGGGATGCCTGGGAATCAAACTGGATCCGCTGTACACAAGACAAACACCCGAACTGCTGTGCTTTCTCCACAGCTCCCAAAATGATCTTTAAGTTTATTGTTAGCCACGGCCATCTTGGACACTGAGCTTTAACAATATCTAGCCTAGAAACTGGCTAATTTGTGAAACAACAATTACACCCTGTAAATCAAAGTACTTTGACTGGGGTTAAAAATAGTAACCGTTGCACTACGTACACTTAGAAGCCATTATTTGCATTTTTTTTGTCTGTATTTAATGCTCAGTTCTATGTTGGTATCAGACCTTTAGACATTTATTCACACATGTTCCCTTCTCTATCTAACCAAACCTCTGACTCCCACGCGCTTGTGGTAATTTCCACTTTTGTGTGACCGAAACCCCAGGCGTGAACAACGTTTTAATTGTAATTGTAATTGGTGGTATAATAAAATGTTAAAAAAAAAATTCTCACAAAAAAAAAATAGTAACCGTTTGTGTGGCCAGAAATTAGCCTCAGGCTAACAACATAGGCTGACTTGATTCTCTAATGTTTAAGCCAAGTATCAATGTGGTATTCTACACGGAACAGGCTGAAGTTAGTAAAGGACTGTGCAGCCTTAACCATCATTGGGAAATACAGCTCCAGCCAGAGACTCCTCTAGAGAAACTGAATTCCATCAGTGGTACTGATTGTGTCACTGTGGCCAAATAAGCCCACTTTACCCTGTTAAAAAAATAATGTGCAGACAATACTTTTCAGCAGCATACTTGACTGATTGAGAAGTTCTTGGTTGGAAGTAAGCTCAAGTGGCATCAATATCATGCTCCATAAATTTCAGAAAGAAGTTTATGCTAGAAATGTGACAGGCCCCTACTAATAATGGGAGCAAACTGTGGTACATTACAAATAGGTCTCAATAAAGACATTATTGAAATAAATTAATACACAGAAGG
Source organism: Cryptotis parvus (assembly GCA_021461705.1). Lineage (NCBI taxonomy): Eukaryota > Metazoa > Chordata > Mammalia > Eulipotyphla > Soricidae > Cryptotis > Cryptotis parvus. The sequence goes on along the minus strand of JAJIBD010003178.1, from coordinate 9,871 downwards.
GAAAGTGAAAGTGAAAGAAATTGCCCTTTCAGGTGTTGTAGGTGTGGCTGTGGTGCCCAGTTGCATCAGCAAGTGGCAGACAGGAGACAGGCCTGTCTACACCAGGGCTTTGCCCGTGGGCCCTGGATGGTTGATGGTCTGACATAGAAAACCACTGGGCCCCTGGGATGAACCCAGCACCACGGCAGAGCCTTGCAAGCTACTTGTGGTGTATTCGATATGCCAAAAACAGTAACAATTATGGACCTCATTCCCAACGAATGGAGATGTTACTGGCACCCACTCAAGCAAATCGATGAACAACAGGAAGACAAGTGACAACTGACACAGAAATAATTCTATGCAGTTAACTTTAAAGTTGGAGGGGAAAAAGCCTAGGATAAACCAGGAGCTTAAATTGGGTCAAATTATAAAAAACAAAGCCGTACGGACCCAAGAGATAGTATAGGTGGTAAGGCACTTACCTTGCACACCGTTGGCATTGGTTTTATCCCTGGCACTGCATATGGTTCACTTGCACTGACAAATAGTGATCCCTGGATATAGTTACTTATGACATAAAAGAAAAAGTCATCACTTCTCTTCACATTATTCATCGATTTGCTCGAGCGGGCACCAGTAACATCTCCATACATCCTGCCGCATGCTAGTGTAGCTCAAGGGCATCTGCTCACTCCAGGAACATGAAGAGCCTTAAACCATTTCCTCGGGTCATGGGAATGAGGTCTTTAATTGTTACTCGTTTTGGCATATTAAATATGACACGTGCAGCTTGCCAGGCTCTGTCTGCCATGTAATTGCGACACTCTTGGTAGTATGCTCTCAGTTCTTGCATTTACTGACGAACCACAATGGGGAGATTGGCTTTTCTCTTGGGTGGAGCTCTGACGAGCTGTGGAGTCAGAGCTTTATGTACTTTTGAAAATGACTGCCCTCATGGTGTGGGGGTTCCTCTGGCTTCTTGCGAGGCTCTATTGGGATGGTGGGCCGGGCTAGAACCCACCTTTCCTCCCGGGAGCCTCATGATCAGCTGGGCACAGGGATAGCCAGTAACAGTTCTGCCCGTGTATCTGAGCTCTTATAACACAAAAAAAAAAAATCATAATAAATTTAAATTTGTTGATCTAACAAACACTTTTATCTCTCTTGAACACTGACATATAAAAGATACATAAATTCCAACTTACAGACTGGGTGGCAAATCTCACTTTCCTAATAAATTTACAACAGGGGTCCCTAAATACCAATTTTCCCTTCAACTGAAGGTATTTCTCTCAGAGTTACTGCTGTAGGAGCACTCACTGCTCTCATCCAGTTGGATGTGTGTTTCTCCTAACCAAGTGATTTTTAAATTTAGGAAACTTGCAGTGCCTCTTGAGAATCAAGATTGTCATGCACACACATTCAAACTATATAATTCCTTAGACTGCGAAGATCTTAGGAACAAATCAATGATTACTAAAAGGTTGGTTTCTTGACTCCTTCCTAGGATCACCAAAATAATTTCTTAAAATACAGATTCTAGGAGCTAGAGAGATAGTATGGGGTTAACTGCTTATCTTGTACACAGCCAACATAGTTTCAATTCCTGGCATCACATATGATCCCCCAAGTCCCACCTGGACTTGTGTAGAGCCAGAAATAAGCCCTGAACACTACTGAGTGTGTAACACCTCACCCGAGCCTAGACCTATAGAATCAGCATTGTTGGCTGGGAATTATGGCTCTAGATATTGGGATTCCTCCCTGGTGATTTTGTTAGTGGCTAAAAAGGCACAAAGGATTCTCCAATGTGGCCCTTTCTTTTTCTTTCATGGTATCCACTCACTCTGAAACAGATATTCCTCCATTATCCTCTCCTGCCTCCTAAGAAGCACAAGTTCTGCTTTGCTATGTAAGCAAAGGGCATCCCTAACTGCATTTTACTTACACAACCCAGTGATCAAGCACAGCAGACTCTTGGACATTTCTATACAATTACTAGAAGCACTTCTCATCCACCTTTCCAAAAATCCTCTATGGATGCCCATGGAAATAGCTATCTGCTCTCTTCTCTGTCCCTGGGTTACCTACTCTTCAGTGAATGCCCAAAACTCTTTCACATATGAAATTATACATAGTGCTCCGTAAAGTGTGTGTTCATGCTACAGACCCCCTCATCCCCAAATCAAATTACAAGACACACCAAATATATTGCAAAAAAAAGCACCTTGCTATGCAATATGGTCACCCAACTGTTGCAAGACTGAAGAATTTCCAACCTACATGTAGATGGGTCAGAGAGCCTCTGTAACTCTGAGAGACCTTCAGTTGAAGGGAAAGTGGTGTTTGGGGACACCTGTTGTAAATTTATTAGAAAAGTGAGATTTGCCACCCAGTTAGTAAGTTGGAATTTATGTATCTGTTATATGTCAGTCCAGAAACTAAAAGACATGGGGCAGAGGTGTTACTAGCTCTCCCTGTGCCCAGTCGCTCACGAGGTGCCTGGGAGGGATGGCGGGTTCTAGCCCTGGCCTGCCACTCCAGCAGAGCCTTGCAACAAGGCAGACGACCCCCCCCCACTCCATGAGGGCTGCCATTTTCCACATCCGAGACCTCCGTCTCGTCAGAACTCCATCCAGCAGACGAGACTATCACAGTCCGGATCATTGACACCCACCCTGCAGCAGTTTTTTTTTTTTCATTCTGGCCCAGGTATGCTGATCCAGAGACTAAGAGACATGGGGGCAGAGCTGTTACCAGCTCTCCCTGTGCCCAGTCACTCACGAGGCGCCCGGGAGGGATGGCGGGTTCTAGCCCTGGCCACCCCAGAAGAGACTCACAATAAGCCAGACGACCCCCCCACTCCATGAGGGCTGCCATTTTCCACATCCGGACTCCCTCTTGTCAGAACTCCATCCAGCAGACGAGCCTATCACAGCCCGGCTCGCGTGCCATGTGCCCCGGAGTTCATCAATAAATGCTATATTTAGAGGTGACTACAAGAGTATGCCACCCACACGGTAAGCCTGGCAAGTTGCCCATGTCGTATTTGATATGACAAATACCAGTAACAATTATGTTAGGTCATTCCCATGATCTAATATAATGGTTTGAGGCTCTTTATGTTCCTGGAGCGAGCAGATGCCCTTGGGCTCTATTAGCATGAGACAGGACATATGGAGATGTTACTGGAGCCCGCTTGAGCAAATTGATGATGAACGGGAAGATAGTCATAGTGATATGTCAGTGCTCTACATGTAGAGGCTCTTTATGTTCCTGGAGTGGGCAGATGCCCTTGGGCTATCTCCCATGTGACAGGACATATTAGAGACATTACTGGTACCCGCTCAAGAAATCGATGATCGGGGCCAGGCGATAGCCCAGCAGGTAGGGCGTTTGCCTTGCCTGCAGCAGGCCTGTGCTGACCTGGGTTTGACCCTAGCATCACCATATGGTCCCCGAGCACCACCAGTAGTAATTCCTGAGTGCAGAGTCAGGGAATAACCCTGAGCTTCGCGGGTATGATCCAAAATCAAAAAAAAAAAAAAAAAAAAAAAAACCTTCAAGTAATTGATGATCTGCGGGAAGTCAAGTGACTTGATCAAGTGATGTAGATGGGACGGCAATGTTATTTATTGTTTTCTAATAATAAAGCTGATATGGATCTTAGAAGCATACAAAGAATCATGCAAATAAGAAAAGTGAGGCTGGGACTTCCCTGCTTATAAAAACACTTAGTCAACATCTAGTAACACCTGATCCCAACCAAGGGTCAGTTCAGTGTGAAACTGGCATTAAAACACAAGATCCCAATGTACTTTTTTGAAGTTCGTTAGGAAAACAGGAGACTGGCTAACCCAGTTGAGCACTGTGACAAAAGCTGACACCCTGCTAGAGAATACTAAGAGGCTATATCAGATTAGAGTCAGAGATTCCTTAGGGGAGAAGGCATTTCAGGTATGGATAGAAAGATGTGTGAAGTTTTGAGTGACAGGTACAAGATGCAACAGATAGGAGAGAGCAGAAAACGGGGAGAAGGCAGGTCATGAGAAGTCCACCACGTTGCACAGAATCATAGAAGTTTGCAGCAGCAATGCTCTAAAAGGGGGCTAAATAAATACCTTGCTGCAAAGACAAAAACCAGAGCAATGAAGTACCAGGGTGGGATCTAGACTGGGAGCAATGGGGTTCCTACAAACTACATGTAGGAGTTCCACAATGGCACAGAGACAAAGGACAGCAATAATTTGTCTTCTGGTTTCAAGTCAAAGGAAGGAGTCACTTTTGCTGTCAGTGTAGAGACAGGCACAGGAGGGCAGAGGTAAACTCAACTTGGTTTTGATGTCACCACTCCTGCGTCGGTTTCTTAATCCTTCAGATGCACTATATCTTGCTTGTTTGCTTGCTTGCTTTTGGTGTCAAGAAGGGACTTTATTTAGGGATTAAGAGTGATGCTGTGCTTAGAGGAGCATGTACAGTGTCTGGCAGCGCCTTAACCCCTGTACTATCTCTCTGGCCTGCCACATTGGTGTATAATGATCTAAGGTAGCATTATACATCAAAATAGTAGGACCATTCCACGGGCATTCCCTCTTGCATCACGGACATAGATTACATCTCTACGAAAATACACGCAAAAAATTACACCGTCAATATTGACTTTTATCCCCTAACAGCACTGATAGTCCTAATACCACTGATGATCCTTTACAGACTTATCAAAGGTTTGATGACAACAAAAACAAGTTAAAGAAAAACACAGAAAGAAGTAAGATTTACTTCCCTCAACCACCACAGGAAATGTACTCTTAGAATGAACTACAAATATTTCTGCCCAACAAATCAATTCTGTACAAAGTCAAGCATGTTAAGAAGGAAGACTCGAGGCAAGAGGCAAACTGCAATATGCATGTTTACAGGAAAATGCAGGGACACTGGGAATTAACTGCTTGTTTGCTTTTGTATTTGCATCACAAACCTGACCTTCAGCAGAAAGCAGTCATAATGAACCATCAAAGAAAACATAGTCACAGTGGCAGGGTGTTAAGAGATCCAATCTCCTTTAAAATGGAAAAGAAATGCTAATGCACTTAGCTCAGGACTCTGCACAAAAAAGGGAAATTAATATCAAAGCTGGAACAGTATCTACTGTTCCATCCAGTAAAAAAATATAAGGTTTTGGACTAAAAGTACAGGAAATATAGGAATCTGATGCGAACAGAGGGAAAGAAGACTTCTTACAAAGAATCGAAATTCAACAAAGCTGTACAAGTGAAAAAAGTCAGACTAAAGAGGCTGTGACTAGGGACCCAGCTTGACTCTTTATTCTTTAGCCTTCCACATAGAAAGTTGCAGATAACTGGAAAAGAACCAGTGCAAAATTTAAAAATCTGTACCAGAGCACAAAAAATATTTCAGTCCTCTCATGTTTTTTAAAGAAGGATTTTAATATGTTAAAATTTGGGCCAGCAGTGGGTCCAGGGAGATAGGTCAAAGGGATGGACCACGCTTTGAATAAAGAAGGGCTAGGTTTGATCCCTGGCATCACAGGATGGTCCCCTAAGTACAGTCAGAATGATCCTGAGCACTGAACCAGAAATATCCAACATGACCCAAAAAATGGGTTATTTTTGTGTGGAGCCAAAATTACTGAATGTCATCCAAAATAAAAAAAAAAAAAAAGAAAATGAGGTCAAGCGATTTCTGTTTCATTTTACTTCAAGTGGTATGTATTGTATATATATTTGTTGCTTGGCCTTCTTTTTTTTATCAAGTTGAAGGGTGGTTAGACCATTTATACTTAGTTAAAACAAGGATAGTAGACAGCTATATTCAAGTCAGAAAGTCAGTGACAAACACTATGCAAAATGAACTGCTGTGCATTCCTATCCTTTTCTCTCTTTGGATATAAATGCAATCAGCTACTAAGCATTTCAATTAGTTCCAACCGGGGTGAAAGGCTGGCTGGGCAATACAGAGGCTCTGGCAAACTCCAGGAAGGCTACAGGAACTGAAGGCACAGAACACACCCTTCTCCAATGAAGACCTCCATGACTGAACAGATCACAATTGTCAGCGCTTCAAGGGCCTTCAAAAATGAAAAACCAAGTTGTTCTGCTTTTTGTGAGAGTCCTCTAACATCTACCCTGAATCTCTGTTCTCATATTTCATAGATTCACTTCCCTTCCAGCTGGTCTTTAGTCCCCCAGGTCAATCTCTGGATTGTCTGTTTTTTTGTTTTTTTGTTTTTTTTTTTTTTTGCTAATAAATCCACTCCTTGTAGGGGGTAAACACCTCTCTGTGACTACTGTTTTTTCATTTTCCTATTATATTATTATATTGACATTCTTAGCTTGTCAGAGCTCCACCCAAGAAAGGCCAATTTCTCCCTGTTGGTTCATCAGTAAATGCATGAGATGAGAGCCTAAAACTCAGAGTATCCCACCCGCATGGCAGAGCCTGGCAAGCTACCATGTCATATTTGATATGCAAAAACCAGTAACAATTATGGACCTCATTCCCATGACCTGAGCGAATGGTTTGAGGCTCTTCATGTTCCTGGGCGAGCAGATGCCCTTGTGCTTCACTAGCACGGGACAGGTCATATGGAGATGTTACTGGTGCCCGCTCTACAAATCGATGAACAATGGGAAGACAAGTGATACTGGTAAGTTGGGGGTGGGCACTCCCCAGTGAAGTGTAAGACCTGAGTGCCCCTGTAAACTGTCAACCAACCAGACGGGTAGTTCAATGTAAGGGGTAAAGGATGCAATGATAGTGTGTGTGGGGGGAGGGCAGGGGAGTATCAGGGTCCACTCAGGCCTCTGCAAAGGAGGTGCTGAGGGTGTCCAAGACCACACTATCTCTCGGGGCATACTGGTAACTTTAAATAGATATAGAGCCGGGGATCTGGCTCTATGGTAGAATCCAACTCCCTGGGAGGCCTCTCATTCTATTCCCAGCAACGCCCCAAATTTCATCAAAGAGCAATCCCTAGGCCCTGTGATATGTGAACCCCCCAACAAATACTGAGACCCTATCCTAGCATCAAAAGCAGTGACAACAACAAACTGAAAGTCAAGAGATAAATTAGTAAATTCAATAAACTAAATTTGTCAGAGAAAGCCAACCTGGTTGCTTCACAAATTCAGTATCATATAAAATAAGAAATAAATAATAATGTGCACAATTCTCAGAAGCAAGATACAACCCTAATTAATTGTAAATGGATATATATCACACACATACATATATCTGAATGATATACATCATTAAAGTATATCCCTATTATAATAACTTGCATCACTTGTCTTCCGTTGTTCATTGATTTACTTGAGCAGATGCCAGTAATGTCTCCAATTGTTGAGAATGAGGTCCATTATTTTTACTGCTTTTGGCATATCAAATACACCATGGGTAGCTTGCCAGGCTCTGCCGTGGCTCTGGGTTCATCCAGGAGGCCCAGTCTTTTTCTATGTCAGACTATTCACCATCCAGGGCCCACAGGGCAGAACTCTCGGGTAGACAAGCCTGTCTCCTGTCTGTCACCTGTCAGCACAGCCAGGCACTCAGCCCACACCTACAACATCTCAAGGGGCCGGCTCTATTACAATATGAAAAACATATTTAAATAGCATACTGTACATCTTAAATCATAAGTTACCTGTCAGAAACACAATAAAAATAGTAACAGGGCTGGAAGATAGTACAGGGGTAAGGCATTTGTTTTGCATATAGCCTATCCTAGTTAATATTTAAAACTGCATATGATCCCCAAATCATCAACTGTGATCCTGGAGTGCAGAGCGAAAGGGAGGCCCTGAGCACCACTGGGTACAACTCACAAATCACAATATAATAACTGAAAAAAATAAGTGAATATGTAGTTCATCAAAAGGATAACTAAATAATATTTTTAAAGTTTGTACATTGACAACTTAAACATTAACACTATTCGAATAGTGTTACCTAAACTACAATTAAAATTAAAAATTGAGGGGAAAATAAATAAATAAAATAAAATATATTTTTTAAAAACTTGAGAGAAAACTCAGACAGAATAGGGTCACAGAAGCAATTTCTTGGACACTGGCAATTCCTATATCTGTTCCCTCCACTTAAAAAGCAAGTCTTCACTATCTCACTTGTTGTGGACTCCCATAGTCACATTTCCCGCAAGTTCTACTCTTCTGCCTGTGGGCACATAATCTACGTTCCTCTGTCAGACAGCGATAAAGGTACTCTTCACTGCCCTCTGACCTCCTGGGAGGGAAGTGGGTTTCAGTTCATTTGTCTGAAATCCTCTAAACTATTGCTGTCTTCTCCTGCTGATTTGTCAAGAGAACAGACTGTGAAAACAATAAAGATATGCTATTGCAAAGCTGCTATCATAAGTAATAGAACTGCCTGTTCAATTAAAGCACTCGGTTCCTCATTTTTAAGCACGTGATTACCTACCGATTATTCCAGGCAATTCAGAAAGGAGCCTGGCATCCTAAAAGAGAAGATGAAGACAGGAAAAGAGGTAACTTCTTAGGAGCCGGAAGAATAGTTTTATGGTAAAAGATGCTCCTGTTTATTTGATTTCTACTTACATGCTTTCTCGTTCAAATACTTGTTTGGACTGTGAGAAGTCCATATTTGTTTTAGGTTTAAACTCCAGAACACAATTTATATTCTGTGAAATTCTGTCTCTAATACACACAGAAAATGGAGGGGACAGTAACTGCACAAGATACTTAAGCATCCTGGTAAGATCTAGTCTGGACCTTTCATAATCATGCACTAATGACAAACTACGAGGTGTGTATGGAAAGGGGAAAAGAAGTAGGTATGTAAACGTAACGACTCAGAGCTAGTTACTATTTTAAAATGTCAACTAACATATATTGAGCAAGAAATTTTAAGACATTTTCAACGAACTTGAAATACATGCTGTCAGTTTGAAAAAAATGGAAAATAAAGAGAAAAGCTGCATCATTAAAGATGTATTGGACAAACTTACTGCACACACATGAGCAGTATGTCAGCGGTGCCAAAATAAAATAGAAGGAGATGGGCCAAGGAGAAGAAAAAAAATAGAGTGAACAAAGCCAAAGATCCAGCAGTGTAACGGCCCCAATGTGAAATATTATACACACAGCCAAAAAGAAAATAGAATTATAAATTAAGCCAAGAAAAGATGGTATGATTCCACCAAAAACATTAGCAAAGACAGCCAACACAGAATGATATGAACAATAAAAATGGCATTTTTAAAGAGAATCAATGTCAACATTTGGAACAACTTAAAGGTCTTAGAATAGTAAAATGAGACTGTAGCTTGAATGAACCAACACATCCTGTTGATTTAAGCCTGTTTCTTCTATGGGGAATAAAAAGTATTTTGATATTTATTGATTGCCTATTATGTAACACTTACTTTACACATACAGTCAACTGTCCCATCATATAAATGTGTTCATTTAACTTGTAAGTAAAAACTTGCAGAGATAAGCTTCCTACATTTCTATATGCAAGTTAATAACAGTTACTAGTGCACAAATCAAGATGAACTTGCTTTTTAATAGCCACTAATTTTAGGACTCACAAGTATTAAATAAGCTACAAAGATTATTGGGTATATCTCAATAGATGTTTTATAAAGTTAATGTTTCACCAAACTTATTTAATCAAATTTATATGGCTAGAAAAAGATTTAGATTCTCTTCTTGTCTGACTTTAATATTCAGTGACCTCAAATATCTATCAGACTCTTCATCCATATCATGTTCATTAGAATATATTCTGAATCCAAACTCTCCAATCATAAAACTTTCACATGCCTTTTTATTATATATGATAGGAGTTATATCATTAAAGATAATCTATAAACAGAACACAGAATGTT
>JAJIBD010003177.1:0-13475 GCA_021461705.1 Cryptotis parvus | reverse complement strand
GAGACTAAATGAAAACAATGAGATATGGTGTTACAACACAGGGGGCTTTAGCACATATGCAAGACAAATAACAGAGTGTGGCATGGATGCACAGGGGAGAAAAGGGACTCTCATCCATTGTTGGTGGACATGTTGACTAATCAAAACTCTGGGCCAATATGGACATTCCTCCAAAGACTAAATATTAAGAGCTCCCATTTGACGAAAGTAATACCACTCTTAGGAATATACCTTGGGAAGCCAAAAATACACAGCTGAAAAAGCTTATGTCTGCATTTCTAAGTTCTTAGCAGCACTATTGAAGATAGCTAGAATCTGGAAACAAACTGAGTGCCTGAGAACAGAAGACTGGATAAAAGTAATTTTGGTTCATCTACAATGAAACTTACTATGCAGTAGTTAGGGGAAGATGAAGTTATGCTATTTTCACAAAAATGGATGGACATAGAAAGGATCATGCTGAGTGAAATAAATCAGAAGGGAAAAGGACAGATGAATGGCCCAGACTTAATTGGGATATGAAATAATATTAGACTAATATCTAAGGCCAAACAAAACATAGATCAGGAGGTCTTGTCAGCCAGTTAGGAAACTACCACAATGGGTGTGTTTTTTAGTGGTTGGAGTGTGATAGAAGAGACTAATAATAATAAAAATAAAAATAACACAAGGTTATGTGTTTCAGAGGTTAGGTGAAAGGATATAAAGGGACTATAATAATAAAAATAAAATAATAATAATCATTATTTCTGGGATCAAGCCAGCTTCCTTAATGAAAACACATCTTCCGGCCCCAACTCTGATCATAACCTTAGGAAGAGAGCAGCTCTTCTCACCCCAGTATAGTCAGCTACTTTGTTTTACTCGTTTTTCTCAGCGTGACCGACTTCCATACACAATGGAGAATTCTTCTACCTCTGTTCCTATGGCTCTTAGACCATGGTCCTAATGGCCTGCTCTTCTCTGGAACCTCCTGTCCCTCCACTAGAAGTCTCAGTCTTCCTTGAGTCCTCAATTGGGCCTGTTGGCACCATCATCTTAGAGCTCCTCTATCTGCCCGATCAAGCTGCCCTGTGCTCCTGGAGCCTACCATCATAGAGCTCCCTTGATTCCTGCTTAGTGACCTTGGGCTGCTGCTGCGGGCTTTTCATGGCGAGGAACAGGAGACTGACATTTCATTTTGAGAGGGTTTGAATATTTATTGAGGTATAGGGGCTGGAGACACAGTACAGCTGGTAGGGGCTTGCTTTTATGGCCCAGCCCAGGTTCAAACCCCGGCACCTCGCCTGGTGCCTTGAGCACTGCTAAGGTGATCGTGAGCACAGAGCCAGAGTAAGCCCCAAGTCCCCAAACAAGGCAGAAAAGCAGGAATAGAGGCTCGCAGATCCTTATGATTACTTCCCGGCATCTAACGTCCCCCTAACCCTCAGGGTTGCAGAGTATGACTGTGGTGCCTGGCTGCATTGCAGGCTTATCTACACCAGGACTCTGCTCCGTGGGCCCTGGATGGTTGATGGTCTGACATAGAAAAGAGCTGGGCACCCTGGAATGAACTTAGAGCCACAGTTGCCAGGCAAGCTACACTAGGGTGTATTTGATATGCCAAAAACAGTAACAATAATGGACCTCATTCCCAACAAATGGAACGTTGCTGGCACCCTCTCTAGCAAATCGATGAACAACTGGAAGACAAGTGATACAAGTATTTCAGCCAATTGTTGGAAATAGGTAACACCAGACTATGACTGACATTGAACATAGGCAAAGGGATACACATGATAACCTCTAAATGTATGTATTGCAAGCAGTGATGTATAAGATAAGGGAGTGAGAGAGAGTGGAGAGAGACAAAGACAGAGACAGAGACAGAGACAGAGAGACAACAAGATAAAAAGTGTCTGCCATTGAAGGAGACTGGAGGAGGGGGGGAATCTCGGACATTGGTTTTGGAAAATGTGCACTGGCATAGAGAAGGGTGCTGGAACACTACAAAGTCTGAACCCCAATCATGAACAATTTTGTAATTGTATATCTCATAGTGGTATAATACAAACACATTAAATAAATAAATAAATAAATAAATAAAGAAATGAAAATAAAACTCAACTCGAATAATTTTATAAATTATGCTTCTTTAGTAAAAGTAAAAATAAATTGTCTTCTGTTAAGATCAATATAATGGAGCTGAGCAAAAACAGAACAGTTTCACCTCTTTTTGCTAAATTTTGGGTTTGAGAAATATATGTATTTTAATAGGTTTATGTAAAGTCAGATTTATTATTGTGATTTTTATATAAATTGGTAGACAGTTTTACATTTTTCCTGGTATGGTAAATTATCAAGCACATAAGCCATTTGGTCTTCAACAATTTTTAATATCATTATTTTAATTTTTCTATTTATATTGAGGTATTACTTACAGTGTTATCCAGTAGTTTCTTATATACTTGATTCCAGAAAAATATCCACCAGCAAAGTTAGCACTTACCCTTCTTTTCCCCCCTCCTGCCCCTAGAGAAACTCAGTTCTCTAGACCAACTCACCAGTTTTCTGTGGACTTTAGCCATTTGTTGACCCTTTATATGTTCCTTTATTTCCCATATATCACGTGATCACTTGATCACTTGATATCCCATTATACATTGATTTGCTCAAACAGAAGTCAGTAATGTTTCCATTTGACCATATCACATGCCAGTGTAGTCCTATTGCACCTGGTTGCTTCCAGGAATACAAAGAGACTCAAACTGTTCATTCAGGGTCTTGACAAAGAAGTCTGACCATCTTGTAGGTGGGAGGTCACGTGACCTTTTGACATCCCTTGGGATCCAGTCAGTAATGGTTCTAGTACAGTGGTTGTGTCCAAATCACATTACATGTCCAGCCCATCTGATTTTCAATGCCTTAGATCCTGACTCTCATCATTGACAAAGGTCTGAACTTCTGGATTCCTTCTCTCACTTGAGTGAGGCATTGTCGGGGAGCTCCTCCGGGGTCCCCAACAGTGCTGGGAAGCGAATTCCCTTCTACCTCCGCAGCCGAGAGGAATGGATGAAAACTCAGGAATCCGATGCAGTTTTAAAAAGGGCTTTACTATTACAGGTTCCAATATACAATCCAAGAGCAGGGAAAACCTCAGGACTCTGGGTTCCCAGCTAGGCCCCAGCCAGGTGCAGGCCAAGATGGCTACCACCACGTGTTGAGGACCAACAGAGAATGGGGAGGACGGAGAAGCAAAACACCAAGGGGAGCCGAAATGGCAAAAGGGGGAAAAAGAGAGAGCCTCTTTTTTCTTGCAGCTTATCTTATAGCCAGAAATCCGCCTAAACTCTCCAGCCCAGCCCGTTTTGGGCTGGGCTATCTAGAGATGAAAACAGGAAAATAGCTCTATAGAAATGTACAAGAACCCAGAGCTAATTCAAAGCTTCCCAGCAGAGCTGGGAGGAGCTGCAAGCCAAATGTAACTTCCCCTGGCAGGAAGTGTTAAATGCCCTCAGGTAATTTCTCCCAGCACCTCACCCAATGTCTTTTTATATGCTAATGTCTTGAGCCAAAATCTGCCTGGAAAAACCTCTATAGGGTAGAGAAAGGGGGGCTCTTAGAGGAGTCCTGCAACAACTCCCCTGATTAGTTTACTAATAAAAATTGAAAAAGTATGAAATATTTAGTAATGTACAGAAAATTGAGATAAGAAAAACAATTCCAATTACAAAATGATAGTACATGTTACTTTAGGATCCTAACTTGTTTTTGGACCCAAAGCAAAAGTTCATGACAAAGTATTTCTAACTGTCTGATTATAACGGACTATAGTTTTCACTGCCCATAATTTGTGAGAGTCAATTTGCTATATTTTATGTAAAGTCGGGTGTCTGGAACAAAGTCTGTGGGGCTACTTCTGGAACAGCAATAGAGGTGATCATATGAGTATGAGTCTCTGGACAGCAGCGATCAGGAACTCGTTGAATTGTCAGGAACACTAGATCAGGTCTCAGGAACATTGGAACAAATATCTCGAACTCTGGAACAGGAGTCTTGAGCGCTGGAACAGGTGTCTGGAACATCGGTGTGGGCATCTTGCAGGGCTTTTTCAGCAAGGGGAACACTGGCACCGGTAACTGTACCTGTAGCTTAATTTTAGGCAAGACAAAAAAACTTTCGAGATTAATCACAAATAGAGATTTTAAGGCTTAGCAGAGATCCAAGTCTGGGATGGGGAGAAGAACATAAAGAAGCTCCAACACGGGCGGAGCAGGGAAATAAGTATGAGAATTGATGATTTTAAAATTGATGAGTCTAGTGGATCAGCAGTGGAGCTAATAAATTTAATAGAGGTTTGTAGTGGTCAGACATTGAGAAGGTAGTAGTTGAGACATAACATAGACACAACATTAATCACAAACATAATGGTGGCCACCACATGCACACACATGCACACACACATTTGATCGATCAATATCTTACAGCTGTATATATGACCCATCTAGAGTGATAAATGGTAATGAATAAAGCGCTTCATGAATATAAAGCCGGCAAATGATGGTAAGGAAGTGTCTTTTCCTGTGAATAGACCATTGGGAAAAATTATTTTTGCAAATTATTAAATTTTAGTGAGCACTGTTTTAGGAGTATCGGAGTATAGAGCACTGTAGTGCAAGTTTACTGCATTCCAATATCTTATCCTGTGAACGGAATCATTAGAAAAACAATTTTTCATTGATTTAGCAAACATTTTTGTAATGAGCTCTGTGACCAGAGTCCAAAGCCTCGAGCTTCATAGAAGGAATCTGCAGCATCCAAGTTCTTTTTCTGAAAATACCTGTGATCAAAACAATAAAAAGGAAACTCTTAACATTAATCCTTGAAACATTTTGACATTGAGCACTATGCTCGAGTACACCCATTTTTCCACCCTTTATTTTCATAAGAAAGAAAGCATTTAGGCTGTAAGGCAAGATATTAGACATGAACCATGATCACAGACTGCAAAACAAGATCATTATTGAAATGAACCAATCCAGGAGGTTTAAACAGCAACTTGCAATTTAAAATTTAAGACTTTATATTGAAAGAATTAGTTGTTTTCTGATTCTTGGAGAATTCTAGTCTTAACAAGTCGCAGAGGAACCCAGAGTTTCTTGGCAGGGTTATCATCTGTAGAAATGAAAACATATTCTCTTCCCCGAATGAGGAGGTGACCTGCAATCCATTTATCATCAATTTTCACCCAGATAGGTGAATTGACTGTTTTTGAGTTTGCATATCTTCTTGAAAGTGGCGTTCAGCCGCCGTATAGGGATCTCCTTGAGGTATATTTAAGAAATTTAAGGTGAATAATGTTAAAGATAAAGAATCCATTGGAGGCATACTTGTTTTTTGTTGCTTTAATAACTGAGTTTTAAGCATTCTGTGAGCACGTTCAACAATTCCTTGTCCTTGTGGATTATATGGAATTCCTGTAATATGTTTGATCTGTCATTCCTCGCAAAAGGATTTGAAGGTTTTGCTTGTGTAAGCAGGACTGTTATCTGTTTTTATGGTATGGGTAATATCCATGATGGAGAAGCGCTGGAGTAAAAATGAACAAACAAAATGTTTTTTTTGTTTAGCTCATTTCAGACGTCATAGGAACACCCCATATGAACCGAGAATATGTATCAATGACCACATGAAGGAAAGGTTTGTTGGGAAATAAGTTAGTATGAGTTATATCCATCTGCCACAATTGGTTTGTCTGTAAACCTCGAGGATTTGCTCCTGCCACATGAGATGTACAATGTAAAAAGAGCACAGGACAACAGTTGCAAACAATTTGTCTACCTTGTCTCCATGGAATGCCATGGTGTAAATGAAGGCGGCGGGCATTTGTATGTAGAGTCTGGTGCTCTTCCTCAGCTGTAAATATTGGTGCTGCCAAGAGATCTGCTGCTTCATTTCCTCGAACCATCGGCCCGGGAGTCGGCTGTGAGAACGGATGTGGGAGATGTATATAAAGAATGTTCTTTTTCGGAGGAGATCTTGTAGTTTATGGAGCAGCTCCTGAATTATAGGTTTATGGGCATTTAAAGAAGCAGTGACAATTCCAGGAAATAAACCAACTACATATGCAGAATCACTCACCACATTACATGGGCCAGATACATGGGATAGTAAATGTATCAGGGGTGGCGAGTTCCACTTGTTGGGCAGATTTATAATTTGTATGCACAGTAGTGGTCAATGAAGGACCTGTAATTCCACCCCTTCCTGATGAGGAACCATCAATATAATACACTGGAGCATCAGGAATGGGAGAGGAGCGGACAATGGTGGAAATTACAAAAGGTGTCCTTTTCAGAAATTCCCAGGTTTTTCCAGCTGGGTAATGATAAGATATTTCTCCTGAAAAATCTGCTAAAGCTCTCTGAAGGATTTCACTGAGTGGTAAAACAGCTTCAATTTTTTTTAGGGTCAGGTAGTACAATTACATAGGATCATGTTTGTTGGAGGACAGGTTTAGCTATTCTGGGAGTTTTGTTGTTTTGTCCACTCCCAGCTTAATCTACTTAAGTCAAGGTTCATTCTAATGAGACTTCTCTTCTATGTAAACACTGCTAGAGGGTGTGGCAGTTACAGAAGTCACCTTGATTGAATAACTTCTGACTTATACATCTACCACCCTGGCTACGCTGAGACTATAAGAAGACTATAGGAAGGATCATGCTAGTTTGCTCTAAGCAGGTGAGTGTGACCCTTTCAGTACACGAGAAAAAGATACTCAGAATCACCCTGGTGCAGATAATAAGAAGGACCTTGTGGGTACCATCTAGATTACATGAAGTTCATGAAGTTAAGATGTATTACTTTATATCAGCCCCCTCTCTCTCCAGTGTTTTACATAAGAGATAATCTTGGTAGAAAGGATTAGACCTTGGCATAACCTTTGTTTATACCTGCAATAGGGTGTGGCACTACACTCAGTTTAGAGTTCTTTGTTGACATGACCCTCTCAATTGGATTACTTTGGTGTATATAAGGGGCTGACTTGAGGCCCCTTCACCTTTAACTTTTGTATTTTGGGCCTTGTTTTGGCTTTTGGCTTTTTGCTCTTTGGCCTTTTGCTCCATCTTCTGGGTAGGACTCAGCTAGGGTGAGATCCTCTCTCTTTGGTGGGAGATTTAGGCTCTTTTTATGGTCTAAGTTCAGACCAGAGCTAAAGTTTGTTCATTATATTGGAGTGCTGTGGAAGACCTTTGGTACTATTAAAAGCCTTTCTGGAACTGCACCGGACTCGTGAGTTTTCATCTGTTATCCCAGCATCCTCGGAGGTAGAAGAGAACCTCTGCCCTGACACTGTCGGGGACCCCGGCGGTGTTCCCCGACACATGTCCAAGTAATACTTGGGTTCTTGATCTTATCTTAATTATAAGGTTGGCTATCATCTCAAGGTAAGGTGTAGCAATACGGTTCTGCTTGTTATGTAAGTAAACCCATTCTAAAGGTCCAGATAATTGGGCTATAGCAGCAGTTGGAGACTAGGGAGTGTTGAAGACCAATAACCATACCTTTTCTCCGGGATTAAATCTAGAGAGGTAAGATTTTTTTGAAGCAGATCCATGAAAAGGTCTATTTCCTTCTGAGCTTTAGGAGTTAGCTGCCTTGGGCTATTTAAAGCAGGATCACCTTCAAGGGTGTGGAACAAGTTACTGAGCTCACAGTTAGGAATCCCAAGGGAGGGGGCACCCAGTTGATATCCCCCAGCAGTTTTTGAAAATCATTCAAGGTTTTGAACCTTTTTTGACTAATGGAAATTTTTTGAGGAAGCACTGTAGTGCGGTCAAGAGCATAGCCCAAATATTCATATGGAGGCTGCATCTGGATTTTTTCCATAGCTACTTGTAAAACAGCCTCTGGTAAAACTGTCATTACATCATTATATAAATTCTGGATATCTCTGGAATTATCACAAGCTAGCAGGATATCATCCATGTAGTGGATGATGTATGCACCAGGAAATTTAGCACGAATGGGTCGCAAAACCTCATCAACAAAATGTTGACACATCGTAGGTGAATTTGTCATCCCTTGGGGCAATACTGTTCATTGAAACCTACGTAAAGGGCCTTTATGATTAATAGAAGGGACTGAAAATGCAAACCTTTTCCGATCATCTGGTTGGATAGGTATGCTGTAAAAGCAGTCTTTTAAATCTATGATAATTAGCGGCCAATCTTTAGGAATAGCTGCTGGAGAGGGAGCCCAGGTTGCAGGGCTCCCATGGGGACCACAGTAGAATTTACATTCCTTAAGTCAATCAGCAAATGCCATTTGCCTGATTTTTTCTGTATCACAAAAACAGGAGAATTCCATTCTGAAAACGTTTCCTCAATATGTCCTAAATTCAGGTGTCCCTCCACTAGATTTGTTAGCGTCTCTAACTTTTTTGATATTGAGGGGCCCCTGTGGTGTCCATATACGTTTGTCAGACTTCCACTGAATACGGATAGGTGGTGGGAGCTTAACCACAGCGGCCCCAATCAAAAAGGGTTACTCCCTGTGTTAGGCTTATTATGGAGAGCTGGAACAGGTACCCGATGGGGAATTGGATGAGGTATGTGAATTACTGCCCCCCACTGCTCCAGCATAAAGTTAAAGGCATAGGGGCTATGTAAGGCTGGACCATGGCTACGTTCCCTTCAGGGCCAATACACGGCAGCCATGTCACACTCTGTCGGAGAAGAGAAGAGGAGATGTTGCCTACCCCGCTCAGGCTATGGGACACTTTTTTTAGGGCCCAGTTAGAGGGCCAATACTTGGTGGAGATTATGGATATGTCTGCCCCTGTATCCAACATGCCTTTGAATTTCCTTTTATAAATTTCAATGGGTATAACTGGCCACTTGGCCTGCGAAATTCTGGTAGTGTACCCAACTAGATAGTTAGCAGGTGGCTGGTGGGCTTGGTTCTGTGTGGCTGTATAACCAACAATGAAGTTGGCAGAAGGGTTGGTACTGTTTAAGCCACCAGTTCTAGGGTGTTAGGACTGACTACACGGATCCTCAAAAAATAATAATAGTTTAGCAAGTGGTTCCCCTTTTTTAAAAGTCCATTTAGTTGGCACAGAGATTGACAGTATTATTTCTCCATGAGATTCAGGATCTAGAAGTCCGAAATGCACCTTAATTCTCTTGAATTTCAGCCAATCGCTCCCCTGAATTAAACCCATACTACCTGGGGAGCAGGTCCTTTTATCCCTGTTTTTAGCATGTAAGGATCTTGACTTGGGTATATTGTGACAGTCTTAGGGCAGAGAATATGGAGACTGCCATTGCCTGATGGGGTAGACCAGAGGGTATTTATTGACAGCAATAATGTGGATTCTGATTCGGAGGATACTGGGCAGGTGGAATGAACGAGAGTGCCCCTGGATTCAGCTGGGCCTGGGGCTGGCCCCCCATCCAGTTTCCCCCATTTGGGGGTGGCATAAGTGTTATTTGAGCCTGTGGAAACTGGGAGGGGGTCCATGTAAAATTTCCCATAAAGGGATTATTAGGATGTTGCCCTGTATTGATAGTTCTAGAAGATGGGCAATCTCTACAGGTGTGCCCCTTCCCTCCGCAGTTATAGTAGGTTATCTGTCCAGATTAAGCCTGAGGCTGACTTCGCCTGAGGCTGACAGTCTTTGGCTCAATGTTTTCCCTTCCTGCACCTTGGGCATGGTCCAGGTGGGGCCCTCCGAGGGGTGGAGTTGGGATTATTAGCATAGTTTCTCTGATTGTTGTTTATCTTTTGAGGATTATTGTTTCTCTCCCTGGAGCTGTTCGACATTTCACCCCTATCCTGATCCTCCTGCTGCATGGGATAAGCCTCTATAGCATTCTGTGTTTCATGGGAGGCCAAACCGACATTTCTACAGCCCTTTAGATATTCCATGAGGTCTTCCTTTTCCTTAATACTATATAGTATTGCTAGGCATTTTTGATTAGCGTTCTCATATGCTAAGGTTCGTTTTAGGGTTTGTCGAGTGACTGGGTCTTGAACCTGTCTGTGGATTACCTGAGTTAATCTCTGAATAGAATCAAAGTACGGTTCATTAGGACCCTGGTAAATTTTTGTACAGCTACCTAGATATTCTGGGTTGGCATCTACTTTTTCCCATGCTTTTAATGCTGTCTCCCAGAACAAATTTTTAAAACAGCTTTAGGTAATGTTGCTTTGTTTTTTTTTCTCTTGCCATTCACCTTCACCTTTCAGCATGGCAAGAGTTACATTATGGCCAGATTTTCTTAAAGTGTCAATATTCATGTTAACCCCATCTGCATACCACATTTGCCATTGTACGAACTGTGAATCATTCAGACAAGTACGGGCTACCATTTCAAAGTCTGACAATACCCACTCTCTTCTTAGGCTCCAATCAGCTAAATATTTTAAATAATAAGGACTTGCTATTCCAAACTTGTCTCAAGCCTTCCTGAATGGGGTTAACTTGATCATTTAATCACTTGAATCCCATTATTCATCGATTTGCTCGACGGGCGCCAGTAACATTTCCATTGGACCCTACCACGTGCCAATGTAGCCCAATGGCATCTGGTTGATTCAGGAATATGAAGAGCCTCAAACTGTTCCTGCAGGGTCTTGACAAGGAAGACCGACCATCTTGTAGGTGGATGGCCACGTGATCTTTTGACATCCCGTGGGAACCAGTCGGTAATGGCTCTAGTCCAGCGGTTGTCTCCAAATCGCATTACAGTCCAGCCCATCTGATTTTCAATGCCTTGGCAAACGAGAGAGCATCCCTGATTCTGGAATAGCAATGGAGTTCAGAACTCCGGATTCCTTCTCTCACTTGAGTGAGGCGTGATATTCCAAGCATAGCTCTTCCGATTCCTCTGTGGGAGACCTGAATAGCATTCTCATCCTGCTTTAGTAGGACCCAGGTCTCTGAGGCGTGTGTTAATGCAGAGAGAATGGTGGAGTCAAAGAGATGTGTCTGGAGCCGGAGGTTCTTTGTCCTTTTAGCTATTTCTTTGATGCCTTTGAAGGCATTCCATGCCGCTCTCTTCCTCCTGCGCAGCTCAGGTTTTAGGTCGTTCATCATGTTCATTTCTTGACCTAGGTAAACATAACTGCTGCATTCAGAGATGTTTGTTACCTTGAGAGTGAATGGGGCCTCTGGAACTAGTTCATTCTTCATAAACATGGTTTTCTTTAGATTCAGCTGTAGACCTACCTTTCCACATTCTCGGTCAAAGTCAGCCAGAATTTGTGCTGCTTGGCTAATGTTTGGTGTTATTAGAACTATGTCATCAGAGAGGGGAGGTGGTGTAGTTCCCAACTGTCTATCTTCACTCCCATCCCTTCCCATTCTAATTGTTCCATGATGTTCTCGAGGGTGGTGCTGAAGAGTGTTGGTGAAATGGTATCACCCTATCAAACCCTTCTTTTCACATTAATGATCACTTCTTTGTAGAATGGTGAGATCCTGGTGGTGAATCTGTAATACAGCTCACGAAGGATCTTGATGTATTGGGTTTGAACATCCTGTTTGTCTAGGGCTTCGATGACTGCTTCAGTTTCCGCAGAATCAAAGGCTTTCTGTAAATCAATGAACCTGAGACAGAGTGGCATCTTGTACTCCCTACAAACCTCGATGAGCTTGGTTACTGTGTGGATATGGTCGATTGTGCTGAATCCTTCTACAAGATCATAGTCGGGTGATTTTAATGCCAAGATAGGACCAAGAAGATCGGCTGAAGAATTCCACATCAGGACCCATGGCTAGAATGGAATGAACAGGGTGAGAGACTATCTGAGTTCATCATGTCCACCAAGACCATTCACGGGAACTCACAGTTCCAGAAGGCTGAAGTGAAACTTTGGACATGGGAATCTCCTGGCGGAGAGTTCCACAATGAAATTGACTACATCATCTTCAATCGACGGTTTTGTCTGACCGATGTAGCTCTTGTCCCCAAATTCCAAACAGGATCGGACCACCGTCTCCTTCATGAAAAATTCTACTTCCAGCAATGGGGAGAAAAGGCTGCAAAGTTTAAGAAGAGAACTCCCAGAATGACCACCAACTGGGAACTTTTTGGCACCTTTGCAGCAACATGGGAAGATACCATCATTGATGACATCGATGAAGAATACAACCGACTGGTTCAGCACCTCCATGATTGTGCGAAGAATGCTGAGAGAGAGAGAGAAGACACAAAAGGACGCTTGTCTTCAGAAACTCTTGAGCTCATTCGCCAATGTGGCAAGGCACGAGCCTCAGGAGACCAAATGCTAACATTCAAGCTTGCTAAACAGTGCAGGGAAGTGATAAAAGAAGACCTCAAAGACAGAAGAGCAGAAATACTGGAAGATGCAGCAGAAGCCGGGAAAAGCATTCGCACTGCCCGCCTGTCCTTCGCCAACTATAAGACCAAGATGACTGCCCTCTGACACCCTGATGGATTTATCACATCTTCCAGAAAGGCAATGGAGAAGATTATCCATGACTTCTACTCAAATCTCTTTGATAGCCACATCCACCTGCCCACATACCAAATTCCACAGGATGGATATGTCATTCCAACGTTCTCCTTCTGAAATCCGACATGCCATCTCGTCGGTAAAGAAGAGAACAGCACCAGGCCCAGACAAAGTCAGACCCGAATACCTGAAGAATCTCCCATTGGTACTCATCAATACACTAGCTCGGCTCTTCACACGCTACCTGTCCAAATGCAAGGTGCCCTCCCAATGGAAAACCAACAGGACAGTTCTACTGTTCAAGAAGGGAGACATTCACGACATCGGCAACTATCGCCCCATCTGCCTGGTGTCTGTCATCTACAAGCTGTTTACACGAGTCATCCTGAACAGGATTAGCAGAACACTAGATGAAGGACAACCATGCGAGCAAGCAGGCTTCTGGAAAGGATTCAGCACAACCTGAATGGGGTTATTGACTCAATACTCAATTCTTCATAAATTGGTTTTGCTTTATATTTAGATTGGTCATGAGAAAGATTGCTGGGCTTTGCTCTTTGATTATTATTAGTTTGACCACTAGAGGAACTGCAAAACCTCCATAGGGTAGAGAACGGGGGGCTCTTAGAGGAGTCCTGCAACAAGGCGTGATATTTCAAGCATAGCTCTTTTCATTTCTCTTTGGGAGACGTGAATAGTGTTCTCATCCTGCTTTTGTAGGGCCCAGGTCTCTGAGGCATATGTTAATGCAGGGAGAATGGTGAAGTTGAAGAGATGTGCCTGGAGCTGGAGGTTCTTTGTCCTTTTATCTATTTTTTCAATGTTTTTGTTGGTGTTCCACGCCGCTCTCTTCTTTCTCTGCAACTTAGGTTTTAGTTCGTTCATCATGTTGAGTTCTCCACCTAGGTACACAAAACTGCTACATTCAGAAATGTTTGTTCCATTGAGAGTGAATTGGGCCTCTGGAACTAGTTCATTTTTCATGAACATTGTTTTGTTGTGATTCATCT
>JAJIBD010003176.1:0-54871 GCA_021461705.1 Cryptotis parvus | reverse complement strand
CAGCAAGCAGCCTTGAAAGGGATTCCAGGAAAATGGGAACATCTGCTTTGTTCATGAATACTCCACATTAAGGCCTAAATTACCCTTTTCTCTAATTTTTAATTTTGTTTTTTGGGTTACACCCAGAAATGCTTAGAGGTTATTCCCTGGCTCTGCACTTAGTAATTACCCAGGAATTACCCTGGCGGTGCTCAAGGGACCATATGGGATGCCAGGGATTGAATCTGGGTCGGCTGTGTGCAAGGCAAATGCCTCCCAACTGGACTATGGCTCTGACCCCTAAATTGTCCTAGCTCTATCTAACCTGCCTGTAATAAAAGTTGGTTTGACTGTGAAGTAAATCCTGTCAGCTGCCTTTTTTCTCTAACTCTCCTTTAGTTCAGCTTAGCTGCTTATCACTCACTTGATTTATTTACAAACCGTGTCCTAAATAGTTTCCATCTGTCTTCTTGAGAACTTGAGTTTTCTTTTTTTTTTTATTTTTTATTATACCACAGTGAAACATACAATTACAAAGGTGTTCATAATTGGTTCTTGGTAATACAGTATACCAGCACCCATCCCTCCACCAGTGCCCCATTTCCACCACCAATGTACCCCACCCCCCTCCCGCCCACCCCCCATGCTGCCTTAATAGCAGGTACCCCAGTTTCCTCTTTTCTCTCTCTCTCTCTCTGTCTCTGCATCTCTCCCCTCTTTATTTTACACATTGTGGCTAGCCCTGCAGGTATTTAGAGTTTATCACTTAAGTCTCTTTGTGTATATTCAATGGTGAGTTTTAATCTGCCATTACCATTTCCCACATTTAGTAAAACACTGGTATCTATTTATGTCGTATTAATGAATGCAGTCATTCTATATCTGTCCTTTTCCTTCTGACTAATTTCACTCAGCATGATAGTCTCCATGTCCATCCATTTGCAGGTAAATTTCATAATTTCATCTTTTCTGACAGCCGCATAGTATTCCATAGTGTAGATGAACCACAGTTTCTTTAGCCAGTCCTCTGTTCTCGGGCATTTAGGTTGTTTCCAGATTCTAGCTATAGTGAATAGCGCAGAGATGAATAAAGAAGTACAGATAGTGTTTCTGCTATGTGTTTTTCGGTCTCTCGGGTATATTCCCAGGAGTGCTATTGCTGGATCAAATGGGAGCTCAATATCTAGTTTTCGGAGGAATGCCCATATTGTTTTCCAAAAGGGCTGGACCAGTCGGCACTCCCACCAACAGTGGATCAGAGTCCTTTTTTCCCCCACATCCACGCCAGCACCGGTTGTTCTTGCTGTTTTGGATGTGTGCCAGTCTCTGTGGTGTGAGATGGTACCTCATTGTTGTTTTGATTTGCATCTCCCTGATGATTAAAGATGAAGAACACTTTTTCATATGCCTTTTGGCCATTCGAATTTCTTCTTTTGGAAGCTTCTGTTCATTTCTTTCTCCCCATTTTTTGATGGGGTTGGCTGTTTTTTTCTTGTGGAGTGCTACCAGTGCCTGATATATCCTGGATATTAACCCCTTGTCAGATGGGTATTGGGTGAATATCCTTTCCCACTCTGTGGATTGTCTTTGTATCTTGGTCACCGTTTCTTTTGAGGTGCAGAAGCTTTTAGTTTTATATAATCCCATTTGTTTATCTTTGCTTCCATTTGCTTGGTCAGTGGTGTGTCATCTTTAAAGATACTTTTCGCTTCGATGTCGTAGAGCGCTTCTCCTATGTTTTCTTCGATGTACCTTATAGATTCATGTCTGATGTTGAGATCTAGAATCCATTTTGATCTGACTTTTTGTGCATGGCGTTAGAAGGAGGTCTAAGTTCATTTTTTTACATGTAGCTGCCCAGTTTTCCCAGCACCATTTGTTGAAGAGGCTTTCTTTGCTCCACTTAATATTTTTTTGCTCCTTTATCGAAGATTAAGTGGTTGTATATTTGAGAATGTGTTTCAGGATACTCAGTTCTATTCCATAGGTCTACAGGTCTGTCTCTATACCAATACCACACTGTCTTAATTACAACTGCTCTGTAGTAGAGCTTGAGGTTGGGGAAAGTGATACCTCCCATCTTCTTTTTCCCAAGGATTGCTTTAGCTATTCGTGGAGTTTTATTATTCCATACAAATTTCAGGAGTGTTTGTTCAATTTCTTTGAAGAACATCATGGGTATCTTTATAGGGACCGCATTGAATCTGTATAAAGCTCTAGGGAGTATTACCATTTTGATAATGTTAATCCTTCCGATCCATGAGCAGGGAATATGTCTCCATTTCCTCAGGTCTTCTTTATTTCCTGAAGTAACGTTTTGTAGTTTTCTTTGTAGAGATCCTTTACATTCTTTGTCAAACTGATTCCTAGGTATTTGATTTTCATGCGCAATTGTGAATGGGATAGTTTCTTTAATGTCCCTTTCTTCTCTTTCGCTGTTTGCATATAGGAAGGCCATTGACTTTTGGGTATTGATTTTGTACCCTGCTACTCTGCTATAGGAATGTATTATTTCTAGGAGCCTCTTGGTAGAGAGTTTCGGGTTTTCCAGGTATAATATCATGTCATCTGCAAATAGTGATAACTTGGCTTCTTCCCTTCCTATCTGGATGCCCTTAATGTTTTTTTTCTTCCCTGATTGCTATGGCAAGTACTTCCAGTACTATATTGAATAGAAGTGGTGAGAGTGGGCAGCCTTGTCTTGTCCCCTGATCTTAAGGGGAAGGCTTTCAGTTTTCCCCCATTGAGAATGATGCTCGCTGTGGGCTTGTAGTAGATGGCCTGGATTATCTTGAGGAAGGTTCCTTCAATCCCCATTTTACGGAGAGCTTTCATCATGAACGGGTGTTGAATCTTGTCAAATGCCTTCTCTGCATCTATTGATATGATCATATGGTTTTTATTTTTCTTTTTGTTGATATGATGTATTATGTTGATTGACTTGCGGATGTTGAACCATCCTTGCATTCCCGGGATGAATCCCACTTTGGTCATGGTGTATAATCTTTTTGATGACTCTTTGGATTCTATTTGCTAGTATTTTGTTGAAGATCTTAGCATCTGTATTCATCAGGGAGATTGGTCTGTAGTTTTCCTTTTTTGTGGCATCTTTGTCTGCTTTGGGTATCAGGGTGATATGTGCCTCGTAAAAGCTATTTGGGAGTGTTTCTGTTTCTTCAATTTGCCGGAAGAGCTTAAAAAAGAATTGGGAGTAGGTCCTCTTTAAAGGTTTTGTAGAATTCACTGGTGAATCCATCTGGACCTGGGCTTTTGTGTTTGGGGAGACTTTTGATTACCGATTCTATTTCCTCGATGGAGATAGGTTTGTTGAGGTATTCCAAATCTTCTTGTTGCAGACTTGGGAAGCTATAGGAATTCAGGAATTTGTCCATTTCTTCTAGGTTTCTCTTGTTTTGTGGCGTACAGGCTCTCATAGTAATCTCTGATGATCTTTTGAATTTCTGTGGTTTCTGTTGTGATGTCCCCGCTTTCATTTCTGATTCTATTTATTTGGGTTCTCTCTTTCCTTTTCTTACAAGTCTTGCAAGTGGTTTGTCAATCTTGTTTATTTTTTTCAAAGAACCAGCTTTTGGTTTCGTTGATCTTCTGGATTGTTTTTTGACATTCCATCTCATTGATTTCTGCTCTAAGTTTTATTATTTCTTTCTTTCTGCTTGGGTTGGGCTCCTTTTGTTGATCACTCTCTAAGATCTTAAGTTGTGAAGTCAGACTGTTTATGATGGCCTTTTCTTCTTTTCTGATGAATGCTTGAAGAGCTATGAACTTGCCTCTCTAACACTGCTTTCGCTGTATCCCACAAGTTCTGGTAATTCGTGTCTTCAGTCTCATTTGTTTCCAGGAATCTTTGGATTTCCTCTTTGATTTCTTTTTATGACTTGCTGGTTGTTCAGCAGTGAGCTGTTTAGTTTCCAGGTACTTGGTATTGGTCTCCTGTTTTGTGTACAATTAACTTCTATTTTCAGTGCCTCATGGTCTGAAAAAATAGTTGGCACAATTTCTATCTTCTTGATTTTATGGAGGTATGATTTATGGCTCAGCATGTGATCTATTTTGGAGTATGTTCCATGTGCACTGGAGAAGAAAGTGTATTCAGCTTTTTGGGGATGAAATGCCCTGTATATGTCTACCAGCCCTCTTTCTTCCATCTCTTCTTTAAGGGCCAGTATTTCCTTGGTAAGTTTCAATCTTGTTGATCTATCCAGGGTTGATAGAGCAGTGTTGAAGTCTCCAACTACAATTGTGTTGCTGTCAATGTCTTCTTTGAAGTCTATTAGTAGTTGTTTTAGGTATTTTGCTGGCCCCCTCGTTGGGTGCATATATGTTTAATAGCGTGATTTCTTCCTGATATATGCATCCCTTGACTATTAAGAAGTGACCTTCACTGTCCCTTCTGACCTTCTTCAGCCTGAAGTCTATGTTGTCAGATACCAGTATGGCTACCCCAGCCTTTTTGGATGGGTTGTTTGAATGAAGGATTGTTTTCCAGCCTTTTATTTTGAGCCTGTCTTTGCTCGATTGTTCAGGTGTGTTTCTTGAAGGCAGCAGAATGTCGGATTCAATTTTTTGATCCATTGTGCCACTCTGTGTCTCTTAACTGGTGCATTTAGACCATTGACATTGAGAGAGATTATTGTCATGGGATTTTGTGCCATCTTTCTGAATAGGTTGGTTGTTCTTTTGGGTTATGTCTCGTCTTATAGTAGATCTTTCAGTCCTTCTTTTAAGGTTGGTTTTGATTTTACAAAGTTCCTAAGCTGTTGTTTATCCAAGAAGTTGTATATCTGTCCTTCAAATCTGAGCGAGAGTTTAGCCGGATAAAGAATTCTTGCTGAGGCATTCATTTCATTAAGTTTTTTTACTATATCCCACCACTGCCTTCGGGCTTGGAGGGTGTCTTCTGAGAAGTCTGCTGAAAGTCGAATGGATGCTCCTTTGTATACAATTTCCTTCTTTGATCTTGCTGCCTGAAGAATTATGTCTCTGTCTATGGCATCCATTACTTTGACTAGGATGTGTCTTGGGGTCTTTCTATTGGGGTCTCTTCTTGCTGGTACGCGTCGGGCTTCTTGGATCTGGATGCCTTCGTCCTTTAACTCGGGAACTTTTCAGCCAGGATGTTTTTAACTGTTTTAATTTCCTTGGGGTTACTTTCCTGTCCCTCTGGGACTCCTATGATTCTTATGTTGTTCCGCCTGGCTTCATCCCATTGTTCTCTGTTTTGTTGCTGATCCATTATCTGGTCTTTTTCCATCTTATGTAGATCTCTGAGTGCTTTCTGCAGCTCATCTTCAGTCTCACTGATTCTCTCTTCCGCTGCTGTCATCCTACTATTCAGAGCCCCGATTGTGTTTTTCATTTCGTCTACTGAGTTTTTAAGCGATGATATTTCTATTTGCATGGTTCTCATTTCTGCTCTCATTTCCTCCCGTAGTTTATTGACAGCCCTTTCAACTGCTTCGCTTATGTTCTCCTGTATTTTATTGACATCTGCTCAATTTTTTCGTTGAGCTCCTTAAACATCCTACCAATTTCTTCTCTGATTTCATTGTCAGAGAGATCATGCACATCTGTATTCTTTTTGAGTCTTCAGGGTCGATTCCCTTCATCTGTTCTTCGAGCTGGGGATCTGGCGTTGTTTCCCCATGGTGTTGTGGTGTTCAGGGATAGATTCCTCTGGTGTACTGTTTCTTTTTTCTTGAGGGTATTACCTTCCCTTGGTGTTGAATTTCCTAGTTTTTCTATTAATAAGCGCCAGCGCTTCCGGCCAGCCGCACACCCCAGGGAGGTAGGGTACCTGAGGTGGAGTCAGGCCGGTGTGAGAGTTCAAAATGACCGCTTACTTCTCGGTCCGCTCGACTTCTGGGGTTGTAGTTCCACCTTCCTGCCAAGACCTGGGGCTCTACCACGGCCCCAGGCCGCCCCCCCGCCAGCCGCACACCCCAGGGAGGTTAGGGTACCTGAGGTGCAGAGTCAGGCCGGTGTGAGAGTTCAAAATGACCGCTTACTTCCGGTTCCGCCTCGGACTTCTGGGGGTTGTAGTTCCACCTTCTGCCAAGACCTGGGGCTCTACCACGGCCCCAGGCGGCCGGCCCTCGCCAGCCACACACCCCAGGGAGGTAGGGTACCTGAGATGCAGACAGGCCGGTGTGAGAGTTCAAAATGACCGCTTACTTTCGGTTCCGCTCGGACTTCTGGGGGTTGTAGTTCCACCTTCCGCCAAGACCTGGGGCTCTACCACGGCCCCAGGGCGCCCGCCCCGCCAGCCACACACCCCAGGGAGGTAGGGTACCTGAGATGCAGACAGGCCGGTGTGAGAGTTCAAAATGACCGTTTACTTCCGGTTCCGCTCGGACTTCTGGGGGTTGTAGTTCCACCTTCCGCCGAGACCTGGGGCTCTACCACGGCCCCAGGGCGCCCGCCCAGCCAGCCGCACACCCCAGGGAGGTAGGGTACCTGAGATCAAGTTTTCTTGTATATTTAAATCTGAGTAGCTTGATTCAGCTCTGGATTCCTTGGTTCATATCTTTCCCATCAAATTCCACTCATGCATCATTTCTAGGATCATCATGAACTTGAAAGTATTCCTGGGTCAGAGATTTGGCTCAGGGATGAGGGTTCTGCCTCTGCATACAGCCACTCCTTCGCTCAATCATGGCACCGCCTGGTTCTCTAGCACCACTGGGTATGAGCCTGGTGATCGCCACTCTACAGGGCCCAAGCAGCAGCATGGCCTCTCAGTTTGGTTGGTCAAGAATCACTGGGAGGTGGTCCCTAGGCCTCAGTAATGGGCGTTTATTAGACTAAGCTACAGCTCACACACCATCCAGGGTAGGAAGTGATGAATCAATAATGAGTTTTGTAGGGTCGGTGCTTTTCACGTGTCAGGTCCTCATCAGCTCCAACCAAGAACCGAATGTGTCATTAGTAGGAAATGGAATGAATAAGTCAGATTCTGCTGCTCAGTTCTCCAAGGTGTGGATTCACATTGGCTTTCTATCTAGTTAACTCATAAAACACTTGCTGCAAAAGTCCACAATATAGTTTTTTAAAGTAAGTTTCAAACCCAAACAGAAATAAGCATATTCTTTAGCCTGTGGCCAGTTGGGTCTACTATTATTTTTTGATTGTTTGTTCTTGGGCCACACCAGGCAATGCTCAAGGGTTACTCCTGGCTCTACATTCAGGAATTATTCCTGTCGATACTCTGGGGATCATATGGGGTGCCGGGATCGAACCTGGTTAGCTGTGTGAAAAGCAAGCATCCTACCCACTGTGCTCTCACTCCAGCTCTAGGTCCACTATTCTTAAGAAGCAGTTTCAAGGACTTTTGCTAATCCTCTCCTTAGTGACATGATTTTGTGTTTTCTCCAAGAATTTCCTTCCAACAGAAAAGAACATAGAAAATGTCATCTGTTGATAAGAGATATTTTCTAAACTGTGGTATATCTACATAGTGGAAAGCTATGCAGCCATTAGAAAAAATGAAGTCATGAAATGTGCTTATAAATGAATGGACAGAGAGAGTATCATGTTGAGTGAAATGAGTTAGAAGGAGAGGGACAGACAGAATGATGGCACTCATTTGTGGAATGTGAAAAGCTCAGTAGGAGTCTATTGCCCATGTACAATAGAAATGAGGACCAGGAGGTCTGGAAAGCAGTTGGAAGCTTGTCACAAGTGGGAGGAAGTGGAGGGGTGCAGTTAGGACAGAGAAGGGACCACTATGACAATAACTGGAAATGTTCACTCTGGACAAGAATTGTGCTGTAAGGCAGGTAAAGGGGTATTGAGATATACAGGCTAACCTTACAGCAGTGCCTGCACCGCAAAACAATAATAACAAGAAGAGAGAGAGTGAGAGAGAGAGAGAAAATGCTTGCCTTAGAGGCACACTTAGGGGTGGGGAGTTGGAAGAAAGGAAACAGGACACTGGTGGTGGGAGATGTACACTGGTGAAGGACAGGTGTTGGAACACTGTATGACTGAAACCCAATTATGGACAACTTTGTAACTATCTCACAGTGATTTAATTGTCACTTGCCTTCCTGTTGTTCATCAATGTACTCGAGCGGGCGCCAGTAATGTCCCCATTTGTTGGGAATGAGGTCCACTATTGTTACTGTTTTTGGCATATCAAATTCACCACCGTTAGCTTGCCAGGCTCTGCCATGGCACTGGGTTCATCCCAGGGGGCCCAGTCTTTTCTCTGTCAGACCATCAACCATCCAGGTCCCATGGGGCAGAGCCCTGGGTGTGAACAAGCCTGTCTTCTGTCTGCCACCTGCCAACACAGCTGGGCACTGCAGCCACACCAGCAACACCTCGGGCAGGGATTTAATTTTAAAAAATTTAGTAAAAAATTAAATTTGACTGGGAAAATAAAAGAGAAAGAGAAATGTTCTCTATTATCCCATTCTCATGCTTTGCATTCTCTTATCAATTTATGTTTCCCAGGTGCAAGATACTTCATTTATTCTCTGTATTGTGGTGATACAACCGGAAATTCCTGTGAAACAGCTGAAAAATCTCAACACAGTCCCCAGCAGCAAGCTGCTCTACCACCGTCTGGACCTCCTGGGCCAGCCTAGCGCTTGCCTGCACTTCAAACAGCTGGCGACCCTCGGTAACGCTGCCCTTGGGCCTCCCACCTCGGAACCCATCCCAGAGTCTCATTTTATTTTATTCTTACCTTTTTCTTTATTTTTATTTTATTTATTTTTTATAATAGCAGATCTCCCTGCTATATCCCTAATCTACAAAACTGCTGCAGGGTGGGTGTCGATGATCCGGGCTGTGATAGTCTGGTCTGCTGGGTGGAGTTGTGGACGCAGAGGGAATTCCGGATGTGGAAAATGGCGGCCCCATGGAGTGGGGAGGGTGGTCTGGCTTTTATAATAGCAGATCTTCCCTGCTATATCCCTAATCTACAAAACTGGTTCTGTCAGTGTATCCTTATAGGTGGTCTCAGGGTAGACGACTTTAACAGGGCAGCTGGAGAAGAATCTCGCTGATAGCGCCAGCTCTTTGTTGAGTCAAATCCCGACTTCAGTTTCGGCAGGAGGTGGACAGTTTCCTGTCCACAGCTACCGGAGTAGGGCCTGGTGCTGAATTATGTTCTGTGCATATCCGGCCAGCTCAGGGTGCAAATGTCAGGCCTGCCCACATCTCGCTGTGGCTTGACGCTAATATGGACACTGGGAGGGAAGATTTTCCTGAATATTCATCTAAGGATGGGCCATTCTCCGGGAACCAGCAAGGGCAACGGAGGGAGGCACAAGCCAGCCAGGGTGTGATTTCAGGAGAAGGTCCTACCTCGACCCTGATCTTGTAGGGGAACTTGGGCTTATAAGCCATTCACAGGATCAACCCAGGCTCCAATCAGGGTCTCTCTACTCCCTCACCCCTATTGAGCTTGTGCTGCAGGTAAGGGCAGGTGAGATCAGTGGTCTGACCCTTCTCGGCCCTGCGTACAGTATGAGGCCTAGGGTCAGGGGAGGTGCATGATGACAGGTGCCTGGACCACCTAGCTCTCTGCCCTCAGAGCAACGTCTCCCATTAGAAGAACTAGGATGACTGTGATGTTGGAATTCGATTCACAAGACTATAGTAATAGTATTTTAAACCAAATAATAAAATGGAAAAAAAAGAAGAGCCTGGGAAACCGTCCTAGCAGCCAAAGGAAGTGGAAGGGAACTTTCTTTTAGTTTTTGTATATTTTACATTTGTCGTCTGACTTGACCTATTTTAGCTGAGCACCTTTGAGTTTATCAGAAATACAGAATTTTCTCCAAATTCTCTGCCGTAGGCAAGTCTCAATATTGGTCCCAGTGTCAGCGTTGCTAGAGCCAGGCACAGGCCACTGACCTGGTCACTCTGGGCTCAGGGAGCTGACAAGTGGGTGGAAAGTACTTCAGACTCAGGGCGCAAAGGCTGGAATTCATCGCACAGTGGCAAGCTATGGGAAAGGGGGTTGGGAGTGCTGGAGGGCAGTGAGTCCAGGAGTGGGTCTGTATCCCAACAAGGCCGCTGCTTCTAAATACCCATCCAGCAGAGTTTCTGTCTGGCTGAGATCCAGAAAGCAGACCAGGGCCTCCCCATGGGCCGTCTCTCTCTTCTGATACCTTCCAACTGTGTGGTCAGCTCCAGAGAGCCTTCTGGTGTCCATCAGGCAAAGGATAGCAACTCCTCCGTCACCACTTGACATGTCGTATATGACTCTTGTTTTCCTCTGGGGGCAGAGGGGCATGGTAGGGGCCACGCCTGGCATTGCTGTGGGCGCCATATGTGATGCAGGGATTTGAACCAGATTGCGGTCACAACCCCATGCTAGGCAAACACCTAAACCACCTAAACCAACTAGTACTATCTCTCCCCCTCAACCCCATCTGTGTTTTTCATTTTTCTTTATTCTTATAGCTCCAAGTAGATTTTCAGCTCTTTAAGTTCAGGGTCAACTTTTTCATGGGTCTGCAGACCTAAATTCACAGTGACACAGTGATGCCCTGGAAAATGCCAGGGAATGAGAGGGGGTTTCCACGTTTCTGCTGGCAAACCAGCCATTCTGGTCTCTCCTAGAGAGGGTGGCTGGAAAGACTGGATAGAAAACTGGACCATGCCTGCAGTGCTCAGGTCCTACACTTGGCTCTGCAGTCAGGGATCACTTCTGGCGGGGGTCGGGGCACCATATAAGGATGTCGGGGATCAAGCCAAATCGGCCACATGCATGACAAATGCCCTACCTGCTGTACTATCACTCCAGCTGCTGGCTGGATGCCTTTTAAAACCTATACAGTGTAATACACTAATGTGACTTAACAAAAACAAAGACACTGAAAAACAGAGAACATGATGGGAAGGTACAGAGCCAAGGAGCCCAGGGAAGCCCATTTCTGCAGAGCACACATTGTCCAGTCCAAAAGAAACAGCTTTTTGACATTAACCTGGGATTCAGTAGCTTCTTTGGGCTAAGGAGAGAAGCAAAAATCAAGTCAGAGACCCCATGGTTCATAAGAGCTGAAACTGCTCCTCTCTGCCCCCCACTCATTCATACAAGCCCACTGTAAGCAGGGAATCCCAAGATATTCCCAGGGGGCACAAGTGGAAAATGGTATCAATCCCTATTGCAGAAGGTTGAGGAGGCCAACCCGTAGGACAGGGGGTCCCAGGAAGGTAACAAGCTGGGAAGGGGGTCACGGTCAGAAAAGAGTAGAGAAACCCTGGTTTGGGGAACTGAGTCCTAACTCTACCCTCAACTTGGGTTTCCTGTCATCGGAGTGAGCCAGAGCTCCTTAAACTATGGAGTCGCCATCTTGTTGGCGTGTATCAGCACGTGACCTCTCCTTTGTTCTAACTCTTCCCAGCCCTTTGCTTTCCACAGGAAAGGCATGAAGCCATTGCCCCATGGCCAGCTGAGGAAGAGGGCCAGGGGGTCTCAGGCTGCTCCGTGTCCTTCTCTTTCAGAGAGCCCAACTGTCATGCTGTCTGCAGGCAGCTTTTCCTCGCCCTATGAACACCTCAGCCAGCCTGAGACAAAGCGTATGGTGGAACACTACACCGCCTACCTCAGCGACAACACCCGCCTCATTGCCAATCCCGGCCTCAAAGTGAGTGCTGCAGTGGGGCCCATCGCGCTGTCCCTCTCCGGGGCACTTCAGTGGGTGCATTGGTGGCCAGGCACCTTTGAAGTGGTAAGCCCATTTCTCCAGAGCCAGAAAGACAGTGTGTGGCCCCGCGGGTCAGGGCAGTGAGCAGTGACCCCTCTGCTGGATTCGGACCTATGCAGTCCCAGACGAAGAATGCTTTCGTCACTGTGCGCCGGACTAGTAGTGGGGGCAGCCAGTAGTTGCGGTAGGGGGCTGCGATTTAGACTTCAGGGAAATTTTCTCAGCCTTACCCGCCTCCCTAGAAAAGAAGTGCTCCTATTGTCAATGAAATGAAGAGGCTAAAGTTTAGGGAACACGGAATCCGATCCAGGCTTGTGATCTTGTTCTGCTTCTGACTCGTAAGATTCTGCGCCCTCTCCCCCACCCCTTCAGCACAGGCCTGACAAGGCCAAACAGTTGAGTGAATCCCTCAGTCACTGACTCTATTTCTGTCAACTCTTGTTTTCACCAAGTTTGGCCACATCCATCTGCTATGGAAAGATTTTTCTGAGAAGTAATTGGGCTTCTCTAAGTGAGCTTTGGGAAGGCCTGCCAGCCGTCCACTTGCTTTTCAAGAGTCTTAAAGGATCCCTGCCATGATTCCCTTTGTCTTTCAGTTCTCTGTCAGAAATGAAGTAATGGCTACCAGCCACGTCACAGATGAATGGATGACACAGATGGAAATGAGCAGCCTGAACCCTTACATTGTCCGCCGTTACATAGCAACGCCCAATGGCGTCCTCAGGATTTACCCTGGCTCACTCATGGGCAAAGCATTTGATCCCACTAGGAGACAATGGTGAGTTTTCGAGCTTCCATTATCAAAGGTTGCCATCCCACCCCCCCCCACCAGCACCCCCAATCCTGGAGAGATTTGATGACCACATACAACCAAGCAACTTAGGGCAATCACATAAAAGAAGATACTTTCTTTGAAAACAAGTTTTTGAATTTTATTTTCTAATGTCATATAAACAACTGCTTTGTGGTTTTCTTTTGTCTAGTCTGTTTTTACCTCCTTGTTGAATTTTGAGGCTGGGGGCCAGAGCAGTAGTCCAGCAGGTAAGGCACTTGCCTTGCACACAGCAGAGCCGGGTTCGGTTCCCAGCATCCCATATGGTCCCCTGAGTCGGCCAGGGAGTGATCGCTGAGTGCAGAGCAAGGGAGTAAGCCCTAGCTACTGCCAGGTGTGGCCCCTCCTAAAAAAAAAAAGAATAAAATGTTGAGACTGAAAAGCTTGACGGTTTGATCATTTCAATTCCTGGGTTCTTCTTTTTGTTCCCTACCTCTATGCGATATCTCCATAGTAGAGATTGAATTTCTCTGCACATCATTGTAGCATCAAATTATAACTCACAAATATATGACCTTATTTTAAAATGATGCAGTTAAATTCATAAGCAATTTAGCAGTTGGGGCCTTCTTTGCCCTCCGGTTTTCAAAAGCAGAGCAGTCAGGAGGTAGAGTTGGGGGCAGCCAGCCCAGAAGCCGCGTTTCTTAGCCCGTTCGCCTCCACTTCCCGCTTTGCCAGGCTTCTGCCTACTAAGGAAGCATCTGAAGTGCAGACTTCTCTTTGTTTCTGTTCTATTGATTAGTTTCCTTTTAGCTTAGTCTCTAACACAGCTACACAATTGAATTTTTTTTTTCTTTTGGGTCACACCTGGCGATGCTCAGGGGTTGCTCCTGGCCCTGCACTCAGGAGTTAATCCTGGCGGTGCTCAGGAGACCATAGGGGATGCGGGTATCGAACCGGGTCAGCTGTGTGCAAGGTAAATGCCTTCCAGGCTGTACTATCACTCCAGCCCCAACACAGTAGAATTTCTTAAAAGGTCATCTATATACTGAGTCCAGTGCCTTAAGTTTTGGTGGAAGGGGGCACCCCTAAGTGCGGCCTGCGTGATTCTTGGCCAGCCAAGATGGCTTCCACGTGAGGGCCCAGGAATGCTGCTGGGAACTGCGGTATTGGGGGGTACTGGGGCACTCCAGGGCTGCAGCTGGGGATGCTCAGGGGGCCCCGTGTGGGGCTCAGAATCAGATCCGGGTCAGGCACCCAAACCTCTGCACTGTCTTCCGGACTCTTTGTGACTATTTGAAAACAATTACAAATTATTTCAAGACTTATTTTTATGATTTTGTGGTTTTGGTTTTGGTTTTTGCCTTTTGGCTCACACCTGACAATGCTCAGGGCTTACTCCTGGCTCTGCACTCAGGAATTACCCCTGGCAGTGCTCAGGGGGTCATATGGGATGTTGGAAATGAAAACCCGTCGACCTCCTGCAAGGCAAACATACTACCTGCTGTTCTATTACTCTGGCCCCTTGACTTTGATATTTTTGGGGGGTGGCACACCTTGAGATGCTCAAGGGGAATTACTCTTGGCTCTGTACTCAGGAATCCCGTTATTCATCGATTTGCTTCGAGCAGGTGCCAGTAACATTTCCATTGGACCCTATCACGTGCCAATGTAGCCCAATGGCATCTGGTTGATTCAGGAATATGAAGAGCCTCAAACCGTTCCTTCACGGTCTTGACAAGGAAGTCTGACCATCTTGTAGGTGGGCGGCCACGTGATCTTTTGACATCCCGTGGGATCCAGTCGGTAATGGCTCTAGTCCAGCGGTTGTCTCCAAATCGCATTACTTGTCCAGCCCATCTGATTTTCGATGCCTTGGCAAAGCGAGACAGTGTCCCTGATTCTGGAATAGCGGCGGAGGTCAGAACTCCGATTCCTTCTCTCATTTGAGTGAGGCGTGATATTCCAAGCATAGCTCTTTCAATTCCTCTTTGGGAGACCCGAATAGCATTCTCATCCTGCTTTTGTAGGGCCCAGGTCTCTGAGGCATATGTTAATGCAGGGAGAACGGTGGAGTCAAAGAGATGTGCCCGAGCCTTTGTCCTTTTTGTTCATTTATGAAAAATGAACTAGTTCTAGAGGCCCCATTCACTCTCAATGGAACAGACATCTCTGAATGCAGCAGTTATGTGTACCTAGGTCGAGAAGTCAACATGATGAACGACCTAAAACCTGAGCTGCGCCAGGAGGAAGAGAGGCGGCATGGAATGCCTTCAAAGGCATCGAAGAAATAGCTAAAAAGGACAAAAAAAAAAAGGTCAAAGAACCATATGGGAGGCCAGGGATCAAACCCGGGTCAACCGCGTGCAAGGCAAACACTTTACCTGCTGTACTATCCCTCCAGCCCCAGAATTTTAAGATTTCGTAATCTTTTGTATTTATAGCCCTGTAGGACCTAGAGGATAAGGATCAGGCTGGGGAAAGACAACAAACAGTTAGGGCACATGCCTCGACCTTGGTTTGATTGCCAGCACCATCTGGCCTCCTGGGCA
The DNA here is from genome assembly GCA_021461705.1 of Cryptotis parvus. NCBI lineage: Eukaryota > Metazoa > Chordata > Mammalia > Eulipotyphla > Soricidae > Cryptotis > Cryptotis parvus. The sequence continues at coordinate 39,884 of JAJIBD010003176.1, read as the reverse complement.
TTACCAGGCATAGCCCGTTAAGGTGACTTGGGTGGATCCATACCCCACAGGACCCAAACAACGCCACACCCTTGGGCCTTGCAGAAACTGCCAGCGGGGCAGAGCCATAATACAGCAGGTAAGGTATCTGCCTCACCGCAGCCAGTCTGGTTCAACTCTAGCAGTTCACGTGGCCCTAAGTACTGCCGTGAGTCATCCTAGCACAGAGTCAGGAGTGAGCCCTGAGCACTGCTCGCTCCATAAAAATTAAAACGAAAAACTAAATATCTCCAGGAGTGGCCCCAGAGCAATGCACAGACACTCCAGCCCAGAAAAACCATGGAAATACTGTAGATTCTCAGGTGACATGGGCACAATTTGTAATAAAGATTTAGAGTTTAAAAGTTCCTTTTCAGTTACCGCATCCTAGATTGACAGATGTCTGTGTTCCCAGGTACCTGCGCGCCGTCGCTAACCCCGGCCTGATTTCTCTCACCGGCCCTTATTTAGATGTCGGCGGAGCTGGCTATGTCGTGACCATCAGCCATACGATTCATTCGTCTAGGTAAGAACTTCATGCTGGGGCCAGGGAAAGAGTACAGTAAGGTAGGGCATATGTCTTGCATACGGCCGACCCGAATTCAGTCCACAGCACCTAAGCTCCACCAGCTTCCCTTTCTTTCATGCCTTGGTACCAAGGGTATTTTGAAACTTTGAATGGAATGAATGTAAAGCTCAATAGCAGAGCCAGGACTGTGGCAGAGAACCCACCCAGGTAGTTTTCCTTCTCTTCACTGTTGAAGTTGGCCAGAGTTCACCCGCGTGCTTGGCCGTGGACTTCAGCCATCAGTGGGTTGGCGTCTGATTGCAGTGTTTGCACACTCGGCCCCAGAACTCCCTGAGCGCACACATAACTGGCGTGACACTCTGTCTTGGCACCAGGGTCCTACACAACACAACAAGCTGCCAGAACTCTCACAACACAGCTTCTAGGCCCATGCTGGGTCCATGTGGGGGACCTGGGCGTAGTTGTGGCCTCCACTTGGAGGGGAGGGAGGTGCCTTTGTCCCTGGACCGACCACAGACCCCACAAGCTGGGAGTTTGAGTTTCATTTTGGATTTCCCAGCCTTCCTGTCAGGTGGAGAACAGACCTCCCTCCTAAGGTTTGTCATGTGCTTGAGTCCACGGACACCTCTTCGCTTTGTTCTTGGCTGCACAGATGTTGATTCTGAAGAAGACAGTTCTGAGATTCAGTGGAGCAGTTTGTGAAACTGCCGACCTTAAAGTAACCAGATGGCTAGAGGAGCCAGACAGTTAACATTGCCAAAATTTGTTTTCCTTGGTAGAAGACGTTTATTGTTTGTTTTTGCTTGTTTTTCTGTTTGGGTGTGTGTGGGGGGGGCGGGTGGGGGTGGAGGGGTCAAGCACCCCCTGCAGAGCAACGCCAATGGGGCTAAGCCCAGCTCGGTGCCTGAGGGTCACTTCAGAGACCACAAGCTGGGACGGAACCCAGGCCTCCTGCAAGTAAAGCACATGCCTCTGCCCACTGAGCTATGTCTCTGGCCCTCATTTTGAGCTTTTGGTTTGGTCTGGGAGACCATACCCAACTATGATCAGGACTTCCTCCTGGCTCTGCACACAGGAAATAATCCTGGTGGTGCTAAGAGGAACATATGGTGTGCCGGGATCAGACCTGGGTCAGTCACATGCAAGGCACATGCCTTCACATGCAAGGCACACTGGTCTAACCCCTGTTTGGGTTTTGGTTGGTGCCATGGTGGTGAATTGAGCCCAGGATCCCACAGTGCAGTGCTTAAGCTCTGCCACTGGGCTACACCCTTTTACCTAAATGATAATTTTTAATAAAAGAAAGAAGTTCCAGGACATTAGTTTCTTATTAGACACTTACCTTGCATGTAGCTGACCCCATCCCAATTCCCGCATGTGGTCCCCTGAGCATTGCTGAATATGACTCCCCCAAGGCCCCCTCTAAAATTCAAGGTATTAAATTTATTGCTGCCTGTATTTGAGTCCGACCCTAAAGAGTAATATAAGAGTTGTTCTTTTCATCTTGTCTTTCTACTGGCTTTTGAAAAATAAAAAAATCAGGGGGGTGGAAAAATAGTCCAACAGGTAGGGCACTCAGTCTTGCAGGTGGCAAACCTAGGTTCAATCCCCGTATCCCACACTGTGCCCCAAGCACTGTGGAGGAGTGACTCCTGAGTACAGAGCCAGGAGTAACCCCTGAGCATCACCAGAATGCTCTAAAACCAATAACAACAACAACAACAGCAATATTTTGAGTATATTCAATGATAGGTGGGGCCAGAGCGATAGTCCAGTGGGTAGGGCATTTGCCTTACACGCGGCCGGCCCATGCGGCCCGGGTCGATCCCTGGCATCCCATATGGTCCCCCAAGCACCGTCAGAAGTAATTCCTGAGTGCAGAGCCAGGAGAAACCCCTGAGCATTGCTGGGTGTGACCCAAAAAGCAAAATAAATAAATGAATGAATAAATAAATAAATAAATAAATGATAGCAGCACTGTAAATTTATTTAGATCGATTTCTATTTCCTGCCTTGGAGGCTTCAGAATTTAAGCACATTGTATTGCCGAAGTGTAAGGCTAGTAGACTTGCTGTTTTAATCCCTTCATTACTACAGAAATCACTGTTTTTCCCTAGCAACCGGAAAAAGACCTTAGTTTGAGTGATGCCTGTAATGCTGCCTTAAAATGTATGGAAGACACATTGTCTTCCCTCACTCTCGGCTGTCCCCTGGAGCTCAGTTAGATATCAAATGATTGGCAGAATTCTAATGCCAGTTCATCAGAAGCGGACGTCGGGAAGCAGCACTGAGTGGCATCGCAGTGTCACGGCCTGTGTCTCCATGGAGCACCCGTGCCACACAGAAAACGTTGATTCCTTTGTGGGCACGGGCTCTCCTTGGCTCTGTCAGCTGCTCCTAGAATCGGAGATTTTCAGAATAAACAAGCAGACACTCATTTGAAGCAGATCTTTCCGATGTTTTCACGGGCAGACTTTCTGGTAGGCATCCACCTGCCAGCGACCGAACAACAAGACTCATCTTCGTTCATCCTCGTCACGTACTGGAGTCATTTGAGAGAAAGCATACAAAGGTGGTTTCTTGGAAGGAGTCCAGTTTCCTGGTTTATGACCATGGAATGGGTCAGAGTGGGCTCCTAAATATGTGGAGCAGGGACCAGAGCAATAGCCCAGCGGGTAGGGCATTTGTCTTGCAGCGGCCGGCCCCTGCCGGCCCGGGTTCAATCCCCAACATCCCATATGGTCCCCCCGAGCACTGCCAGGAGTAATTCCTGAGCGGAGAGCCAGGAGTAACCCCTGAACATCGCCAGGTGTGACCCCAAAAAATAAGCAAAAGCAAAAGAACAATCTATATTCAATTCCTTAATTATGCTTCTTGATCATTTGCTGTAGTAGAATTTGCAATAGGTAAGCTTTAGCAGGTAACAAGAAGGTAAAGCGAATGATCAGTTTAGTCCTGAATCTGTCCTCCTGAGTGACAATGAGACCATTTTACTGGAATAAGTAGCTACTCTTTATTCCTTTTTCTTTCTGGGTCTCACCCGGTGATGCTCAGGAGTTACTCCTGGCTCTGCATTCAGGAACTACTCAGCGATGCTTGGAGGGACTATATGGGATGCCAAGGATCAAACCTGCTGCATGCAAGGCAAACACCATACCCACTGTGCTATCATCCGGCCCAGTAACTGCTCTTGCCTTATGTAATATTCAGTCTTTTGGATCTGATTCATTAAATGCTTTGCTTCAGCTGCCTCTTATGATTTTATCAAAGTTATGGGTTGGGGCCAGTATGTGGTCTGGTGCCTTCCACTCCAGGATACCTGAACTCTAGCCTCAGGACTGCCAATATTAGACTTTGTAGGACCGTGCATTTTCCATATGACATAGTAAGTTGACAATAACATTTAGTTTTTTAACCAAAAGCTACTGTATAGTTTGAATATACAGATGAGCTTTACAGACATTTCTTTCTTGCAATGATTACCAATGTGTTTGGCCTCACAAGCCACATTTAGATTCATCTGAATATATGATTCTCCCCTCTTTAAAAAAGTAGATTTGGAGGCCAGAGCAATAGTATAACAGGTAGGACACTTGTGTTGCATGCAACCAAACCAGGTTTGATGCCTGGCGTCCCATAAATGGCATCTCATATTTTGGTCCCATACACCCTCCAGGAGTGATCCCTAAGTACAGAGCTAAGAGTAAGTCCTGAGCATCAACATGTGTGGCCCAAAAATAAGGAAATTCAAAGTGGATTTGGAGCAGAGAGATAGTACAGAGATTAACGTACATGTTTTGCATATGATTGACCCCAGTTTGATCCTCAACACTTCATACGCTCCCCCAAGCACCTCTAAAAGGGATTCTTGAGCATAGAGCTAGGAGAAGCCCCAGAGCACTGCTGGGTGTGGCCAAGCCCCCTCAAAAAAATAAAACAAAATGTAGATTTGCCATTTGTTTGCATGGCTGTCTACATAATTTCCTTTCTTCCTTTGCATTCCTCAGCTGTTAGAGGGCTTTCAGGAACCTATTATGCGATTATATCAGGAATACATTAAATAAATATAAAGCACCTGGTGAGGGCTCCATGCATGGGCTTCCGTTATCACCACATTCCATGATCTTTTCAGTAAAAACCTGGACAGTAATGCCTGAACTATAATGCCTGAACTAAACTGACCTCATGGGAATCAGAGCCATTGCATGCAAAACACCTTTCACTTGACTTTCGCTCACTCCCCTGAAGCCGAGGTTCCTTCCATGCTTCTCTCTTCCTGCTTTCATATTGTGGCCTTGAACAGGTCAGCAGCACAAACCCGGATGGCTTGTCGGCACTTGTCAGGAGCGTTCCTTGCTCATGCAGGTTTCTAGAAGCCGTTTGGCTGAGAGTGCCGGCCAGACCTCCTCTCTCTCCTTGCTCCCTTGTCCGGGTTCCGGAAACTGAGCTGAGCTTCAGGTCAGTCCTGGGGCCTGGGCTCTAGCTTCTGTCTTCGGTCTCTGGGGAGTGACCAGGCTAGTAGAGATGGGGACAAGTGGTCAGTGATAAGAGCCTGGCCCGAAACTTCTTCTCTGAAAATCCCACAGAAGGGCTACTTCCAGTTGTGCTTGGATTCTCTCATCAGGTTTGATTTTTCTCTGATCTTTATGAGTTGCTATGGTAACAGTGTACCTTTCGCAGATGCAGGTAGAAAAGAAAATTGTGAATGCGAGGGCTTCAACCTGGGCAGTGTGTCTCTGCTTTCTGCATGTTGAGCAGCCTGCTGGAGCAGCTGCCAGTCCTGCCCGAGGGATTTAGAAACAAAATTCATTTGTCCCTAAAAATCAGGTTGTCTTTTTTTTTTTCACGGCAATTGCGGTGGTATTATAGTGAGCAGCAGTTACGTGTGCTGATCTCTACCGCAAATCAAAGATCATCAGTCTCGTCAGAGACTTTCAACCTTTCTAAGCCTGATTTTTAATTTAGAAGATGGGAAGTAGAATCCTTTCTCAGCAGCTGCATGGGGAACTGAATATATTACCTGAAATCCTTGGAGATCCTGAATGCTGAGCAGATCCAAGAAAGCTGTGGTGAACTGTAGTGGTTTGGAATATCTGCCCAGGAGCTAAAGATACCAGCTTTGTTAAATTCTTTTTTTCCACTCTTTGTTCCCTGTGTGACCTGGGCCAAATACTTAAATCTGCTCACATTGATGTTTCCTAGATCTAGTCATACTTCCTAAGACTTAATGCGAAAAATAACTGAAATTCTCTGTCCTCAAATGCCCAGCGTGCCTTTAAATGATGAACATTCGACCAATAGAATCTCTCGCAGTTCTAATCAGGAACGTTGTTCTGACTCCTGGCTCCTTCCTGAACAGTCAAGGACAGGTCAGACTTTGGAGTGAGAGACGTCCGCAGCGCGATTGGATGCAAAGCACAAATCCTCCGAGAACCTGCACCTGGGATTTTCCCCAGAGAGAGATGAAGTGTCAGCACTAGCAATAAGGACTGTTTGAGGCCGTGGCATCTCAGAACTGTGCCCCCCCACCTAATGCCAAAACAGTTTTGGCATCAAATCCCTGATAAAAAGTTCATTGTGGATCATCCTCCCTTTTTCTGTTGTTTGCTTTTGTTGCTTTTTGCAAGTAGGGGCTGATCAGGGAGGTCGTGTAAATAAGCTTCAGTGCTCATGTGACCAAAAGGGGGCAGTGGTCTATTTGACAAAAAGTGCTTTTTATTTCTTTTTTTTTTTTTTTTTTTTTGCATTTTGGGTCACACCCGGCATGCTCAGGGGTTATTCCTGGCTCTGCACTCAGGGAATTACTCCTGGCAGTGCTCGGGGGACCATATGGGATGCTGGGGATCGAACCCGGGTTGGCAGCATGCAAGGAAAAACACCCTACCCACTGTGCTATCACTCCAGCCCCAGAGTGCTTTTTTTACTTCAAGTTATGATTTGCCTAAAGATAATGTTATGGAGGCGTTTTCCAGTGAATCTTTTAAGGCTTGCGTCAATGGACTTCACCATTTTTCTTGTGGAATGTATAAAGAAATCAAGGAGTAGGGGCCGGAGCGATAGCCCAGCGGGTAGGGCATTTGCCTTGCCGCGCGGCCCGCTCATTCCGGCCGGGTTCGATCCCCGGCATCCCATATGGTCCCCGAGCATCGCCAGGAGTGGTTCCTGAGTGCAGAGCCAGGAGAAACCCCTGAGCATTGTCGGGTGTGACCCAAAAAAGCAAAAAAAAAAAAATCAAGGAGTAGATGATAGTAATGAAAAGCCTCTAAAACCTTGTGTATTGGATAAATCCTACAAATCCCCCATCACCAAAGTACAGAGGTGCACTGGTCACATTCTCCAAGCCCTTACAACAACCTGCTAGCATGGAGCCAGAGAACCCAGGTCTCTACATACACACTATGGAATGGCTACTTGACTCTAAGGGAAGATAAAATCCTGCAGTTTGCTGCTATGCGGATGGATCTGGAGTCAGTCTGAAGGAGAGGGACAGGGGCCGGAGCAATAGCACAGTGGGGAGGGCGTTTGCCTTGCACGTGGCCAATCTGGGTTCAATCTCTGGCATCCCATATGGTTCCCCGAGCACCACCAGGAGTAATTCCTGAGTGCAGAGCCAGGAGTAACCCCTGAGCGTCGCCAGGTGTGACCAAAAAAGCAAAAAATAAGTAAATAAATAAATGAATGAATGAATAAATAAATAAATAAATAAATAAATAAATAAATAAATAAATAAATAAATGAAAAGAAGGGGGACAGACTGCCATCTCCTATCATAAAGAAACTCATTAAGGACAAAAGAAATGCCGAAGGCAACAAACGGAGATCGGTCTTCAGTAGGAAGCGTATCGCTGCAGGGCAGATGAGGGGACTCTGAGGCACCGAGTGGCGCCCGAGGTAGCAGGACGGAAGCGGACACTGACGAGGCTATGGCTTTGCAGCGTTTCTGCATGAAAGCCTGCCTTGATCAATACTGAAAATCAGGATGCTTAAAACAATGTTTGTTTGTTTGGTTTTGGGGCCACACTGAGCAATGTTCAGGGGTTACCCCTGACTCTGTACCATTACTCCTAATGTTACTTGGGAGCCACATGGGATGCCGGGGATAGAACCTCAGTCAGCCACGTGCAAAGCAAATGCCCTCCCTCGCTGTACTATTATCACTCTGGGCTTCAAAAGATGATTATTAAAGCATAGAATGCAGGTTCCACAGAGAAGTCTGCCACTGTGCTATATTTCATAGTTTCTCAGTGTGATTTCTCTGAAAGATGAGTTAACTCATTCTCTGTTCATACCTAGACTTGAGTCGCTCACTGTTCAGTGATCTATGGAGTAATTTCTATTTGTGTTTGCACATGTATGTTGTTTGCTCTGTTAGCATCTTGCCAAGCCCTGTTAACACACTATCTTACTTAATCCCCATCACTGCCTTATGAAATAGGTACAGTTATAGTCCCCATTTTCAGACAAGATCTTAAGCTGAGATGAAGACCTTGTCCCAGCAGCCATCTGGGTAGAAACCAACGGAGCCAGGATTGACCCTGGATCGGTTGAGTCCAGAGTTCCATCATGTTGTGGGGCTTCATTTGTCTTCTTTGATAAATTGGGTCTTTTTGAGAGTAACATTTGAAAATGGAGGAAGCTCTGACCTGCCAACCAGGGCAGGGCTGTGCCTGAAGACAGGCTGTGTTGAGCAGAGTCGGCTTAGAGCTGTGGAGAGAAAACTAGCCTTTGTGTTGTGTGTCATCTTAAACCAGGAGATTGACATTTATGATTTCTCATCTCTCTGAGAATGGAAGAGCAGTGAATGAGTTTTCTCCTTGAATGAAGGAATGAGATCACTCCTTGTCTTAGAGCTTCCTGTTGGCAGGAACCATCACAGATGTAACATCCAACCTCCCACTGGCCCCAGCGTCCACAGAGTCTTGCTAAACAATAGCCCAGCTGGTGTCTGAACATTTGAAGTCAGGCCTAGCTACAGTTCCCAGGCGCACGTGATTGGGGCTGGTCTGATTTAGGAAGATCCGTCTCAGCCTCCGGTGCAGCTCTCTCAGCTCCCTGGGCTGTGTTCAGTCAGTTGGTCATTTATGGAGAGTGGAAAGTGTGGCACAGCCTGCAGTGTCCTGATGGCGGAACATAGCTCTGCCCGCTAACTCTGCCTCTCCGTCTTGCTCTTTTTTCATGCGAAGCACCCAGCTGTCTTCTGGGCACACCGTGGCTGTGATGGGCATAGACTTCACGCTCAGGTACTTCTACAAGGTTCTGATGGACTTGTTACCGGTCTGCAACCAAGATGGTGGCAACAAAATCAGGTAAGCAGTTGGGAGGCACCAACACCCGGCTAAAAGTAAAATGTGAAGAAGCCTTCTTCAGCCGAACAGTGGCCACACTGTCATGGGCAAGACCAGATAATTCCCTGCTAAATGTAAAATGTGAAAACGCCATCTTCAGTTAAGCAGTGGCCATGTTATCATTGACCGCTGACAGACATTGGTCTGTGACCTGAGTATTCAATGGAGAAGGTTTTGTTCTTTTTTTTTTTTTTTTTGTTTTTTTGGGTCACACCCGCAATGCTCAGGGGTTACTCCTGGCTCTGCACTCAGGAATTACTCCTGGCGGTGTTCGGGAACCATATGGGATGCCGGGGATCGAACCCAGGCCGGCACAGGCCAGCCACGTGCAAGGCAAACGCCCTACCCGCTGGGCTATCGCTCCGGCCCCAGGTTTTGTTCTTTATCTTCATTTTTCCCTTTGTTTGGCTTTTGTATTATTTGGGGAGTGGTGGGGCGAGGAGACATACCTGGCAGTGCTCAGGGGTTACTCCTGGCTCTGACTCAGGAATAAAACCAGGGCGGTCGCGTGCAAGGCAAGTGCCCAACCCACTGCACTACTGCTCCAGCCCCTCTTCATCTCCCTTTTCCTGAGGCATGTTGCTTATGATTTGGACTCAGCTCACAACAAGGCAAGTAACCGCAGTACAGAGTTCTCTAGACGTTCACTATTAGACGTTTCCCCTGTCTTGGAGATGAGGAAATGCCAGGGGCTGCCTCTAATGTTGTGCTTTTCATGTTCACTTGGTTCTAAAGCAAAGTCTTCGTGAGATTTTTTTTCATATTCTCTGAATGTTCCCTTTTACATGACCTTCAAAAGAGTTTCATGGAACTGAAAAATCTTGGCCCCCAGAATGTCGAAGAACGTGTGTGATCAAAGCGAAGGAATTCTCTTGACTTAATGCAGCGCCGCTTTCTAGTGACTTTCTTATTTCAGTCTTCTGAGCTACATTTCACTTCACTGCGCCGCTGCCTGCTGACCCTCAGTGGAAAAAAGAGTTGCCCCCACGGCAGGATAGCAAGAATGTGGGGTACACCCAAACAGATCGTGACTTGATTATAGCAGTTCCAGCCTAACTTTGTGTTTCCAGCAATCTGATTTGTGTTGGGTCACTGAATGGTGTATTTTTAGTCTGTTTGCCATCCAAAAAAAAAAAAAAAGTATATGGCTTATTTAAAGTTTGCGTCTGGGTCAAAGAGATAATGCATGAGTCAAACCCTTACCTTGCACGTGTCCAATTGCATATGGTTCCCCAAACACAGCCAGAAGTGGCCATTGAGCACAGAACCAAAAGTAAACCCTGAGCACCGCCAGGTATGACTCCAAAACCAAACCGTAAATCTTGTGCCTGTAAGTATAGACATGGCCACTCTTTTTTATTTATTTTTTAAAGCTTACTACAAAATATTTATTGTATTGTATGAAGCTCTAGAGATTGTTTACATAAGTTCTATAATATTGTATATTTTATAATACTTATATGCAAGCAAAAAGCTCAAATATAAAAAGCTTTTTGAGCAATAAAGCTCAAAAAGTTCACACTCACAAATATCCAAGCCTTCATAGGCACAAATATAGTCAAAAGAACTTTTTTATGAAAAATGTCCCCTATATAACAGGCATATAACAAAGCGATCCCAAAAGCATGACCACAAAATCAAAATTTATAAATTAGACCTCACTACAATATAACTTTTGCTTTTGAAGAACCACGTTCTTCATAAAGAACTCACAGACATGGGCAGAGCTGCTACTGGCTCTCCCTGTGCCCAGCCATTCATGAGGCGCCGGGAGGGATGGCAGGTTCTAGCCCTGGCCCGCCACCCCAGCAGAGCCTCGCAACAAGTCAGACGACCCCCCACTCCATGAGGGCCTCCATTTTCCACATCCGGACTTCCCCCTCTTCAGAACTCCACCCAGCAGACCAGCCTATCACAGTTCAGCTCGCAAGGCCTCTTGCGGCCGCGTGGTTCATCAATAAATGCTGGATTTTGAGATAACTACAAGAGTATGCTACCCGCACAGCAGAGCCTGGCAAGCTACCCGTGTCGTATTTGATATGCCAAATACCAGTAACAATTATAGACCTCATTCCCATGACCTGATGGAATGGTTTGAGGCTCTTTATATTCCTGGAGCAAGCAGGTGTCCTTGGGCTCTACTAGCATGAGACAGGTCATATGGAGATGTTACTGGTGCCCGCTCGAGCAAATCGATGATGACCAGGAAGACAGTGATACAGTGATACAGTGAAGAACCATGTTAAGAAGATTATAAAGTATAAATCAGGAGAAATTATTTTTAAATTGCATGTAAAACCAAGGACTTGTTTCTAGATTGTATAAAAAAGACCTTAAATTTCAACATTTTTTAATATTTTATTATACCACCGTGAGACACACAGTTACAAAGTTGTTCATGTTTGGGGGTTTTGGTCACACAGTGTTTCAGCACCTTGCCCTCCACCAGTACCCACTTCCTACCACCAGTGTCCCCGATTCCCTCCCCCTCCCATAGCCTGCCTCTGTGCATGGCCACTTTCTCGAGAATCTCCTCTTAAGCTGAAGAGCCACTTTGCATTTGGCCATCCATGCAAAAGATCTTTTTTTTAAGTCCACCGTAAGCACATCATGTGTGAAATACGTGGATGGCATCCGTATCCATTGGAATTCACTCAACTGTATGCTAGTGATCTACAACCTCAAGAGTAAACGAATAGTTCTTGGGACCAGAGAGCTAGTACAACACATAGGGCATTTGCTTTGCACGTGGCTGACCTGGGTTCAATCCCCAGCACCACATGGTCCCCTGAGCTAGCCAGGAGTGATCACTAAGTACCAGGAGGAGACAGTAAGTATTGCCATGTGTGACCCACAGAGAGAGAAAAGAGAGAGAGAGAGAGAGAGAATCTGAGGTGGGGAGATGGTTTTAAAAACTAGAACAGGAGCCAGGGAGATAGTACAGGATGCAGGACACTTGCTTTGCCTGTGACTAGCATCAGTTTGAATTCCCAGTGGGGCCAGAGTGATAACACAACGGGTAGGGCTTTTGCCTTGCATGCAGCCCACCTGGGTTCAATCCCTGGCATCCCATGGAGCACCACGAGGAGTAATAACTGAGTGCAGAGCCAGGAGTAATCCCCAAGCATCACCGAGTGTGACCCAAAAAAACAAACAAACAAACAAAAAAAAAAAAACGAATTTCCAGTGCCTCATCCCTGCCTATGAGCACCACCACCAGGGGTCACTCCTGAGCACAGAGCCAAGAATAGCCCCTGAGCTATTTGCTACTTGAGGTTCGCCAATGTCATTGTGAACCTCACCAAAAAGGAGTTCTGGGACATGTGCTGTGCTAGCCGAGCCCCAGGTCCGCCAGGAGGGCCCCGATAAACGAACAAACGAATGAGTAAATAAAGCAGCTTCGCAGGTCAGTGCATGTTGCCAAGGTGAAGGCAGCGCTGAGGGGTGAGGCGGGTGGTCTGGGCGCCAGGGCGCAGGCTGAGGGAAGCCCCTTGTTCTGGCGCAGATGCTTCATCATGGAGGACAGGGGCTACCTGGTGGCGCACCCCACCCTCATAGACCCCAAGGGCCACGCACCCGTGGAGCAGCAGCACATCACCCACAAGGTATGGCAGGCACCCGCACCCGGCCCCCGGCCCACCCCGCCCTGAGTGACCCGCCTGTGTCCACTCTCCTTGGCCTTGTCAGGAGCCCCTGGTGGCCAACGACATCCTGAACCACCCCAACTTTGTCAAGAAGAACCTGTGCAACAGCTTCAGCGACCCGAACAGTGCAGAGATTCTACAAGTTCAACACCAGCCTGGCGGTAAGCGGAGACTTAGAAAACTGCGTATTTGGGGGTGCCACGCTCTGACCTAGAGCTAAGCCAAAGGATGTTCGTGTTCATCTGCTGTCTGTCAGTGAGCTGAGCTCAGGCAGTGGCAGAGCCGGTCTCCAAAAAAGCGATTCACTGTAAAAACTTTGGTCAAGGGCTGGCCTTGCTGGCGTGAAATGAGCAATAAGACGTTCATTTGGGGGCTGGAGAGGCGCAGTGGGTCGGGTGCTTGCGTTGCTCATAGCCAACCTGAGTTCCATCCCTGGCGTCCCATTTGATCCTCCACGCACTGCCAGGTGTAATTCCTGCCTGAGTGCAGAGCCAGGGGAATCCCTGAGCACCACCAGGTGTGGTCCAAAAACAAGAAAGAATTTAATAAAAATATTTTTTAAAAATTGAGGCCCTCTAGAGCATTAGCGCATCAGATGAGGCACCTGCCTTGCATACAGCCAAGCCAGGTGCCAGCACCCATATGGTCCCCCAGGCCCTGCCAGGAGTCAGCCCTGAGATCAGCCAGGTGTCACCCAAAAACAAACAGCTATACCTGAAAGAAGTAGGCCATTGCTTCTTGCAATTATTTGCATTTTACAGTCTATTCTTATACGATTTTAGAAAAAGTATTATGTAGACAGCTGTAAACATTTGGCCTGTGTAGGCCTGGTAAAAAAGAATAAGCTGTATCTGTGCATCTGTGGGAGGAAATACAGCCTCTGACGGATGGAGAATGCACCCTTTGCACACGGTCACTGGCAACTGTGTTCCTTAACTTCCGACATCTCAAAGACAGCTGACAGCAATTTCCTGCCCCGGATCATTTTCCCCATCGTCAGGCTGAGGCTTTGCCTGCTATGTCCATCCGACCTCTTGGATATTTGTCACATCTGACTGCAGGGGGACTTGACGAACCTGGTCCACGGCAGCCACTGCTCCAAGTACAGACTAGCGAGGATCCCGGGCACCAACGCATTCGTGGGCATCGTCAACGAGACGTGCGACTCTCTCGCCTTCTGCGCCTGTAGCATGGTGGACCGGCTCTGTCTCAACTGCCACCGGTAAACAGGCGGGGGTCGTGGCTCTCCGTGTGCCAGGCTGTCGTGGGGGTCTTACTCTCCGTGTGCCAGGCTGTCGTGGGGGGTCGTACTCTCCGTGTGCCAGGCTGTCGTGGCAGCTACAGAATAAGGCCGAGGTGCAGGGTGTGTGCTAGAAAGGGAAGCCCATTGCAGACCCACTGGAACGGCGCCATCTGCAGTGCCCTCGTGCCACAGCAGTAAGATTGGTGACCTTTGCCCACAGCTATGTTCTTCTTTCTTGTCCCTTTTAACAGCTCTCCTTTTGTTTTGCTTTCCCTGGTGCCTGTACAATACAGTGTTCTCAGCTGTCTTCATGGTAAATTCCTTTTGATTTTCAGAATGGAGCAAAATGAGTGTGAATGTCCCTGTGAGTGCCCGCTCGAGGTGAACGAGGTGTACGGGCAACCTCACCAATGCAGAGAACAGGTAAGAAGTGTTTGTGTGCGGGAGCTGGGGACATACGCGGCCTGCCTGGGTTCGATTCCCGGCATCCCATCTAGTTCCCGGAGCACCACCAGGAGCAATACCTGAGGGCGGAGCCAGGAGTAATCCCTGAGCATTGCTGGTTTGACCCAAAAAGCAAAAATAATAATAATTTTTCATTTTGTTACTGGTTTTGGCATATCGCGCCTGATGAATCGATGCAAATCGATGAATAATAGGATTCAAGTGATCAAGTAATCAATTTTTTATTTTAAAAGAACAAAGAGAAATCACTGCAAGCTAGATTTCAAGGTCCATAGTCCCCAGCCTGAGGTCTCCTTCCAGATTTACATGCAAATGCTGAGAACGTCCTTAAGAGAGACAGTGCACAGGGTCAGGCACTTGCCTGGCATGTGGCCGACCTGGCCTTGGGCACTGCAGCTGCCTCCTTAGCTCACCAGGGAGGCTTAGGACCCAGAGGTCCAGGCAGTAACACGTCCTTACACTTTATCACCGAGCTACCTGCTGGCCCCGTGGCCACGCATTCATATGGAGAGGGGTGGTCCCAGCTTGGGAGACTCAAACATAAATAAAACATCAAGGAACAGAATAATGCGCTGGATGCCAAATCCTAGATCTGATATTGGGAGGCCTGTTTCAGCAGTGGTCGGCCGTGGACTTGCTGGCTTCCAGATGAAGCCTGTAGTCACATGACCAGCCCACTCTCACTCGTGCTCGTGCAACAGGCCCCGTTAACGGAGGGGGCAGATTTTAAGGCCGGAGTGCTAAGTCCAGTCTCTGAAACTGGGAGGCCAGAGCAGTAGCTCAGCAGGGGAGGGCGCTTGCCTTGCACATGGCCAGCCCAGGTTCCATCTGGCATCTCATTTGCATACCACCAGGCATAATTCCTGAATGCAGAGCCAGGAGTAGCCCCTGAGCACTGCAGGACCGGTCTGGCACCACACACCCTCTGCAAAGGAAAAAGTGGTTTTGTCGATGCTTTTACTAGCCTGTATCGGCTTAGGCAGAAGGAAAAATGCCTTTGAATAGTTCCACTAAAGCCTCACTCTCCTATGTGGGACATAAAGAAAAGCAGAGACTGAGTGACATGTGGCCAGAGGTCACATACCCTGAGAATCCACCTGCAGGAGTCTGTTAAGGGGCCCTTGGGGCATTGGAGGTGGGCACCGACGCCCGTGGGGTGTGCTGTGGGCGTGGTGTGCCTGCAGCCCTGTCAGTGTCCCCATAAGAATAGGGAAAGAGAAAATAACTCTATGGGTGCTAAAAGCAGCATAAACAGGCTTACTTATATCTCACTTGCTTGTCTCTCTGTCTTCTTTTTCCACACCGGAAAAACCCCTGTTGGCTCTTGAACGCCGACTTCCTCGCCGTCTCTTCACCTCACATCTAAGCTTCAGTAAAAACTATCTTGCTTCAATACTGTTCCTAGAGATATGTTGTAATAAGCAACACTGGTGCCTGCTAAGGGAGCAGGCATGGGGGGGGGGGGGGGGGCAGATGGGACGCGAGGCTTCTGGTGGCGAAGGCACGTTGGTGGTGGGACTGGTGCTGGATACTGGAGACTCGGAACAACTGGCCTGTGAAGGACTTTGTAAATCACAGTGTTTCTCTTTGGTTTGGGATTTGTTTTTCTTTTTGGGTCACACCCGGCAACTGTCAGGGGTTACTCCTGACTCTTCGCTCAGGAATTACTCCTGGTGGGGCTTAGGGCACCATATGGGGTGCTGGGGATGGAACCCGGTTGGCTGCATGCAAGGCAAACGCCCTCCGTGCTGTGCTATCGTTCAGGCCCCAATCATGGTGCTTAAATAAAGTTGTTTTTTTAATCTATCTCCACATACATAAAAAAAACCCCACAGTTGTTTTGTTTTGTTTTGTTTTGATGTTTGTGATTTGGGTGCTCTTTTTAATTTATTTATTTATTTATTTATTTTTTGCTTTCAGAAAAAAACACCCTTTTTGCTCAGGGATCACTCCTGGCTCTGCATTCAGAACCACTCCTGGAAATGCTAAGGGAGCCATATGGAATGCCAGGGATTGACCCCAGATCTATTTGTGCAAATGCCCTACCCACTATACTATGGCTCTGGCCCCAGATTGGGTTTTTTTTAGTGTTTGTTTGTTTTAAGAAAAAACTTGCTAATGGTCCCTCGGGTCAGTGAGATAATACGGAGGCCCAGAGTTCAGCCCCCCAGCACCGCTAGCTGTAGCCAAGACCCAAAGGATTGCTGGGGGGGAGCCTCCCCCTCCTGACCCCGTTAACAGTTGTTCCCACAAAGGGTGATTTAGACTGGGGTGGTGGCTGGCGTTAACGGGCTGCATTCCTGTTTGGAGGTTGTGTGTGGCTTCCTGCTTCCTATTCCATCCCGTGGGCATAAACACAAGCGAAGGAAGCTCAGGGTGCTTACATGACGTCAGACTGAATTTCCTGTTGAATCCCAGACCTAGGATGAAACCTGGATCTGCTGGGCCAAGGGGCACGCTGGGTGGCTTGGGAGGGTGTGTGGCCTCTGGATCCCAACCTCAGACTTGCTTCTCCCCAGAAACCCAAGCTGTGAGGTCCACCAGGAGCCAGTGACGTACACCGCCATGGACCCTGGCCTGCAGGACGCACTGCCCCAGTGTGTCAACAGCAGGTGCAACCAGAGGCTGGAGAGCGGGTAAGCCAAGTCGAGCTTGCCCGTCCCCTGAGTCCGGGCAGGAGCCGCGTCCTGCAGCCTCCCTGAGCCTTGGTTTGGAACTTGCAAAACTCTTTCAGAAGACTGGAGTCACAGTTCAGAGGGCAGGACCCTTGCCTTGCATGCGGCTCACCCAGGTTCAATCCCCAGAACCTGCTGTGTTTCCCCTGGCCTGGTAGGAGTCATCCCTGAGGACAGAGGCAGAAGTGAGCCCTGAGCATCGCTGGGATAACACAGAAACAAAGCAAAGGGCTGAGTGCTAGCACAGCGGGTAAGGCATTTGCCTTGCAAGCAGTCAATCTGGGTTCGATCCCGGCATCCCAGATGGTTCCCTGAGCACCACCAGGGGTAATTCCTGACTGTAGAACCAGAAGTAACACCTGAGCATTGCCCGATGTGACCCAAAAAGCCAAAAAAAAGAAAAAACCTCTATCGAGAGCAAGAGGAACTCAATCTCTCGCCAGAGAGAACTCAGCGGACCAAGTACTCGCTTTGCTTACAGGAGACTGGATTAGATCCTGGCGCCACATGGCCCCTTAGTGACACCAGTGACCGCATGTGTCACTAGAGGTCGACACAACAAACAAACAAAGCTCTATTGTTTTTTCCATTTATCCATTCCCTGCTGGCCTCAGAGGTAGAAGGGAACTTGTTTCCTGATAATTTGGGGGACTTTCGTGGCTTTCTGACCATTTTAATTTTCCTTTTATTAATATGATGACACAGATACACGGACAGAGCTGCTACCCTCTGCAGCTCTCCCTGTGCTCAGGTGACCGTGAGGCATCCGGAAGGGAGTGTGCGTTCTAGCCCTGGCCCGTCATCCCAATAGAGCCTTGAAAGGAGTCACAGGAACAACCCCCCTCCACCCGCACCATGAGGGCCGCCATCTTTAACATTCAGACTCCACAGCCGGTCAGAGCTCCACCCAAGAGAAAAGCCCATCTCTCCCCATAGTCACGCAAAGCAGCCTCATGGTTCATCAGCATGAACTGAGAGCCTACCAACTACGGAGAGTATCCCACCTGCACAGCAGAGCCTGGCAAGCCTCCTGTGTTGTATTTGATATGCCAAATCAGTAACAATTTAGACCTCATCCCCATGACCTGAAGGAATGGTTTGAGGCTCTTGGTGTTCCTGGAGTGAGCAGATGGCCTTGAGCTACAGTAGCCCGTGGCAGGGACAGATGTTACTGGTGCCCGCTCCAGCAAATCGATGAACAATGGGTAGACAAGTGATACAAGTGATCGCGTTTTCAGATTCAGGCCTGACTTCCATGAGTTTGTCCCCCACCAGCCTTTACTCTGATTCTATCTCTCCGCCCCAGATTCTACTGGCTATGGCTAGTTGGCCTGTCTCTACAGGTGTGGCCTCCACTGAAGTTGTACAGTTAGTCTTGAAATGAGAAGCGTGGGGCAGGGTTGGAGGAGGAGGAAACAGCAGCCTGCAGGGCTCAGGGCAGGGTCAGAGTCAGCCCTGGAGGGGATGGGACAGACTGTGCTGAAGCCTCGCTCTTCACTCCGGAAGAGAGAACGAGGTTCGCTTCCATGACGACTCACCGATTCCTCTCTTTCCCCTATTGCTAGGAGACAAAGACACTGTCCCGCCCGCCGCCCCACACCAGACTGTTGTACTTCTCATGTTTCATGAAAAAAAAAACCCCAACTTAGAGCAGTGTTCCTAGTACCCCCTTCCCCAGCCCCGCCTTCTGGAACATTCCAGAACGTCTCATGCGGTCTCTCTCTGTCAGGGACTGTTTCGGCGTGCTGGACTGTGAGTGGTGCATGGTGGACAGCGATGGCAAGACTCACCTGGACAAATCCTACTGTGCTCCCCAGAAGGAATGCTTTGGTGGGGTGGTAGGAGCCAAAAGTCCTTACATCGATGACACGGGAGCAATCGGTATGTTGGGGAGTGGGGGAGCGCCCTGAAGAACGGGTGTCTCAGACACACATCTTTCGGGGCTTTGCTTTTCCTTTGGAGTTCCTAGTTAGAGCACCGAGGCAAGTGATTCCTTCCCCCGCAACCAGGCGGCGGCGGCAAGGGAGCCGCTGTGCATTGTGGGAAAGCCTGGACTTGAATCTAAGAACAATGTGTGTTCTGGGCACGATGGGGCATGATTTCTGCGTGGAAGTCCCGGGCGTGACCCCCCACTGTGACCTTTGCCAGACAGGGAGAGGGGCGCGACAAAGTCTTCTGTTAGGGCAGGGGCTCGAAGAAACCACAACTGCCCCAAGCCAGAGCTTAGAGTGGGGACAGAGACCCCTAGGGAACAGCTGTCCTGGGATCAAGCCTCCCCGCACGTTCCCTATCTCCAGGGTCAGCACAAGCTCCCGAGGCCTAGCTGGCCACCGGTCTCCTCGGGCCCCTGCGCTTATGCCTGGGTCTGCGCACCGTCCCCCTGCCCAGGCGAGAGGCGGCTGTGGAAGGAAAGAGCGTTCTGAGCGCCCATCTTGCTCCTGAACCCCTTTTAGGTCATGTCAGAGCGTGACCGGAAGCCCCTTTGCGTGTTCACCTGCAGCTTCCGGTTGGAGCAGAGGGCAGGGTCTAAAGGGACCCTGCCCAGAGCCGGACAGGTAGGATAGCAGAGAGGGCATTTGCCTCACACGCAGTGAAGCCATATGGTCAGCATACCACAGGCACCGCCAAGAGTAATTCCTGAGTGCAGAGCCAGGAGTAACTCCTGAGCTTCACAGGGTGTGGCCTAAAACCAAAATTAAATGTAATTATTCAATCAATGAATTAACTAATTAATAAAGGGCTCCTGCCCAGTGTCAAGGCGGCTGCTCAGGGCCCGGGGCACGTGCCTGGCACACCCAAGGCGTGGGTTCCATCCCTGGCACATACTGGCCCCCAGCATTGCAGGGCCGAGCGTCACCAGGTACAGCTCACCAGCCACCGGCCCTCCCTGAGCAAGCCCGGCCCTGCCTGCTGCCTCCCTGGGGAGCTCTGCCCACTGACCCTCTGTCTGTCTGTCTCTATGCAGGGGACGCAGGTGGTCACCCTGAACATGATCAAGAGTGCCCCTGTGGCCCCGTGGCGGGGGTATCATGGGGTGCATCATGGTCCTGGTGCTGGCCGTGTACGCCTACCGCCACCAGATCCACCGCCGCAGCCACCAGAACATGTCTCCCCTCGCGGCCCAAGGTGAGCACTGCACGGGGAGCCTACACCTCCCTCCCCCAAGGCTGCAGAGGCAGCAAATGGTGGGAGCCACTGAGCTTGGTGGGTGCCCACACAGCCCTGAGTCAGCCCCATCCTGCAGCCCACGTGCCTTCCCTAGCCTCTGAACCCCTCAGCACCACTAGGACTCCCCAGAAAACACCTGGCCCCTTTCCTCTCCCACCCCTGTCCCCTGCATGCTTGCAACCCACAGCAGCCCCCCAAGGAGCCGGGAGATGGACACGAGGTGCCACATAGAGCCCGAGACACCCCATGACTGTGAGCAGGCACCCCACTCCGGGCTGGGCCGGGAACGTGCTTTATAGCTAACAGGGATCATTGACTAATGCTTAAAGGGGTGTGACTAGCTCTAAAAGGGGTGGCGCTAGGGGCCGGAGCAATAGCCCAGCGGGTAGGGCATTTGCCTTGCATGCAGCCGGCTCATGCCAGCACAGGTTCGATCCCTGGCATCCCATGTGGTCCCCTGAGCACTGCCAGGAGTGATTCCTGAGTGCAGAGCCAGGAGAAACCCCTGAGCATTGCCGGGTGTGACCCCAAAAAAAAGGGGGTGTCACTAGGCACAAACTGGCGAGAAACGCCCCTGTGCTTTGGGGAAGCCGAGGCTCTGGAGCGGCCGTGCTAGTCTGACGTGGGGCTCTTCCCCACTTCCTCCAGACCCATTTTTCTGAGGCATCTGCTCAGCTTCCCGTCGGGTTTGTGAGCCCCGGCCTGGGACCCTTCCCGGCTGGGTCTCTGTTGGCAGAGGACGGAGGGAGCGTCCCGCCAGCTCCCGGCAACGCTGCTGTTTGATCGACTGGTCGGCGTTTTCTCCCACGCCCTAGAAATGTCGGTGCGAATGTCCAACCTGGAGAACGACCGGGATGAAAGGGACGAGGAGAGCCACGAAGACAGAGGCATCAGTGAGTGTGTGGCCGCCCGGCCGCGCCGCCTGTGGACGCTGATCCGCACTCCTGCGTGCTCGGGGCTGAAAATCAAGTCGCTTCGGCACTACAGCGCAGCCCCCAGCCCACACCGCACCACCCCTTTCCAATCAGACTAAGTGAAGATACTTACTTTGTTTTAGTAAAGGCCCAGAAAGGTTGCCGGCCCATCCTTTTGGCCCTAAGTGCTTCGCCTAAACACCCCCCTTCCTCCCTCCTCACTGCTTTTCAGCATGGTGCTCCATGGGCCAGGCATTGTTTAAGCCCCTAAGTCACGTCTCTGATGCTCCAGGGAATGAGAAGCATGTCTTCATCCAGGGGGTTGTGCATGTTAAGATATTGGGGTGACACCCAGCTGCCTTTATAAGCCCTGGGGAAGGGGGGCAGGAAGGGGTTTCAAACTTCCCAATCCTGCCACCTCCTCATCCTCTTCCTCCTCCTCCTCCTTTTCCTCCTCCTCCTCCTTTTCCTCCTCCTCCTCCTCCTCCTCCTCCTCCTCCTCCTCCTCTTCATCCCTCTTCCTCCTCGCCTCCTCTTCCTCCCCTCCTCTTCCTCTCCTCCTCCTCCTCTTCCTCCTCCTCCTCTTCTTCCTTTTCCTCCTCCTTCCTGTTCCTCCTCTTCCTCCTCCTCCTCTCTTCCTCCTCTGCCTCCTTTTCCTCCTATTCCTCCTCCTCTTCCTCCTCCTCCTCCTCCTCCTCTTCCTCCTCCTCTTCCTCTTCCTCCTCTTCCTGTTCCTCCTCTTCCTCTTCTCTTCCTCCTCTTCCTCCTCCTCTTCTTGTTCCTCCTCCTCTTCCTTCTCCTCTTCTTTCCTCTTCCTCCTCCTCCTCTTCCTCCTCGTCCTGTTCTTCCTCCTCCTCTTCCTCCTCCTCCTGTTCTTCCTCTTTCTCTTCCTTCTCTTCTTCCTTCCTCCTCCTCTTCTCCTCCTCCCCCTCCTCCTCCTCTCCTCCTCTTCTCCTCCTCCTCCCCCTCTCCCCCCCCACTTGCCTCGCATGCATCCAACCCAGGTTCTGTCTCCAAACCCCAGCATGAAGGCCAGGAATGAGCCCTGAATCTAGCCAGGGGTGACCCCAAAAATAAATCAATAGGAAACAACTTGCTGTGACCTGAGAGGTAGTACAGCAGGGAAGGAGCTTGCCTTGCAAGCAAATGACCCCATCCCACTCCCAGAATCCCACATGGTCCCCCACCTCCCGCCTGGTACCACCCCGAAGGCCCCTAGCACTGCTGGGCTGGCCCAGGTGATCCTGGACACTGCGGACCCCTACTAGCCGTGCATCCCCTGGCCCTCCACACCAATCCACCATCCAGGTTGGCCAAGAATCCTCAGGACAGGCCCCGGGTTATCTGAGTACTGCTTGGGAGACCCAAAAAAAATCATAAATCTTTGCATTTGGGACGGGGTTCACCTCTAGCTGTGCTCAGGGCTTACTCCTGGCTCTGCGCTTTGTGTGGGTTGGCCCCGGTGGGCCGTGTGCAAGGCAAGCGCCCCATCTGCGGTACAGACGGTCTCCCTCCCGCCCCACACACGCGAGGGTCCCACACTCACAGACGCTGCCGAGACTGACACCGCTCACCCTTTGCCTCCCATGCAGTCAGCAACACCCGCTTCATCGCGGCGGTCATCGAGCGCCACGCACACAGCCCCGAGAGGAGGCGTCGCTACTGGGGTCGCTCTGGGACCGAGAGTGACCACGGTGAGTCTCGCTGCCCGCCCTGCAGCCCTGAGGGGCCAGAGTCTACCCCTGCTGCCCGACCCTCCTGCGCCTTCTGGCTCCACTTCCAGCAAGTCTAGTCCAGGGCCCTGCTTTGCGTGGACAGCCTCGGGGCTTAGCAATCAGCGGGAACCGCATTCCCGCCCTGCTGGGCTTTTCAGTAAGTTCCATCCCAACAGGCCTGACCACACCTGTGTTTTGTGGGCGAACAGTAGGTGTCTGGGGTTCCCTGGCCCGGTATTCTCCAGCCTGACCTGGAGGCCTCTCCACGGGTCATGCGTGGCCCTCGACACTGAGCGGGCGTGTTGTCTAAAGGGGTCTCAGGGGCCAGAGTGATAGTACAGCAGGGAGGGAGGGCGTTTGTCTTGTACCTGGCCGAGCCGGGTTTGATTATTTTTTTAAATTTTGTATTGAATCAGCATGAGATTGACCATTACCAAGCTGTTCATAATTGAGTTTCAGTCGTACAGTGTTTCAGCACCCATCCCTCTACTAGTGCCCATTTCCCTGCATCAATATCCCCAGTTTCCCTCCCACAACATGCTTCTATGACAGGTACTTTTCTTTTCTTTTTCTCTCTCCCTCTCTCTCCCTCTCTCCCCTCCCTCTCCCTCCCTCTCTCTCCCTCTCTCTCCCTCTCTCTCCCCTCTCCTCCCTCTCTCCTTTTCTCTCCCTCTCTCTCCCCCTCTCCCTCTTTCTCTCCCCCCCCCTCTCTCCACTTTCTCTCTCCCTCCTCCCTCTCTCTCTCTTTCTCTCCTTTTTGCACGTTGTGGTTTGCAATACAGACACTGACAGGTTCTCATGTGTATCCATCCATCTGTTCTCAGTACTCAGCTCTAGTCCAGCGTTACCATTTCCAGCTATTATTGGCAAACTGGCCCCCTCCCTATCCACCTACCCTCCGCCCCACACACACTTGTGGTAGATTCCAGCCACTGACCAGTCCTCCTGACCCTGTTTTCCCTGGCCTTGGATATTGGCCTCATTCTACTTTTTTGTTTTTATATCCCACAAATGAATGCAGTTGTTCTATCTGACACCTTTTCCTTCTCACTCAGTTCACTCGGCACGATGCTCTCCATGTCCATCCATTTATAAGCAAACTTGGTCCCCGAGCACCACCAGGGAGTAATTCCTGAGTACAGAGCCAGGAAGAACCCCTGAGCGCTGCTGGGTGTGACCCAAAAAGCCAAAAAGTTAAAATAAAATAAAGCGATCTCAAGGGCTTGTAAGGCTCAGCAAGCAGCGGGCAGAGTGTGGCCGTCCACTCCAGCCCACAGCGATGGCCACTCTCCGCCTCTCGTGGCTCGTCCAGCACTTCATCGCCAGCAGCAGCGCCTTGGTTCTGCTCGTGGTCTCCATCACTGCTTGTGGCCCCATCACTGGTTTCTGTGTCGAAATGTGTCTGAATGCCTGGGGGCTCCACATCACTCCGGGTGGGGCACGGTTTCAAGCTGGGCTTCCACGCCTGTGCTGAAATGCCACCGTGCCAGCGCCGTGCCCCGGTGCCCTGGTACCGCGCCAGCGCTTCAGGCTCCCTTTGGGAACAGCGGGCCCCGTATTTGTTGGTCGGCCTGAATCGGGGCTTGGAGTGCCATTGTTCCCGCTCGCGAAATGAAACTGGTTTCTGGGGCAGTCAAAGCAGAACTTGTTTTTCCATCGCGCTGACTTTCTGCATTTCCCTTCTAAAGCCCTTTGAAGCTGCATCGATCCTTCCAGCAGGCACTTCTGCCTCTTTTTTTTCTGAATAATAAAGCAGGTCTGGGCTCTGGTAGCTGCAGATATAATTTCTTATTCAGCAGAAATACTGACTGCGGTCGAAACGGCTGCTGTATAGAATGGCAGCGGTGAGGGGTGGGTGTCCATCTCCCGAGAACGCCCCCGTTGTCTTAGTCAGACAGCACCGGAGTCTCGGCCTCGGATGGAAAGTGAAGGTGAGCGTGGAGGTCTGGAAGCCGGGGACTCTCGCTGAGGGCCTCCTGCTTTCATTCCACACCGTAATTGGATCCCGGTTTTCCCCAAGGAATGAAAAAATAGTTTCGCATGCAGACAGAACGAAATGCCGGAGAAGTGGAAGCCATTGACAGCTCCCCGATTCCTGACGCACCACCAAATCCATGGGCTCTATTTAAACCTCAGGTGGTCAATGACCTGCCTCTGTGTGTGTGGCGGGGGTGGCTGGCGGGGAGCAAGGGGTACAGACCGTGGTTGAGCTGAGTTCCGATCTTGGCACCACTCAGAGGAGCGACCGTCCGCACATTACAAGGTGTCAGCCATCTCCTTGCTCCATGTCCTCCCATGGGTGAATGTGTTGGCACTATGGGAAGGTTGAGCGTGTTTCTGGCATAGGAGCATCGGGAAGACAGGGTCAGGCGTGAGCCCAGGGTGTCCTGCGGCACCCAGCCCCCTTTACAGGGGGCGCACCCTCCCCAAAGCTCTCTTGTTTATCCTTGTGAAAGAAGAACTGGGAATTCCTCGAAATAGCAGAACAAAGGGAAGTGATGGGGTTGAAGTCACGCCCCTGCCTGCAGCCGTCCTGGGTTGACTCTTGGCCCCTTCTGGTGCCCACAGGGGACAGCCCTGAAGGTCTCCAGCACGGAGGGCCATGTGCGGCACCGCTTCCTCGGCCCTTGCATTATTGAACTGTCCACCCACGTTTATTTATTTGTATAGGGGTCACATCCGGTGGTGCTCAGAGCTTACTCCTGGCTCTGTGCTCAGGAACCACTCCTGGAAGGCTCGGGGACCATATGGGATGCCTGAGATGGAGCTGGGGTCTGCCACATGCAAGGCACATGCCTCCCCTGCTGTTGAGTTGCTCCGACCCTGAACAGCTCACTCTGTTGACTAAAAATCATGAGGAGTGACCCCCCCCAAACCAGGCCACACCTGCTCAGGGCTTACTCCTGGCGGTGCTTATGGAACCATATACAGTTCCAGGGATCGAGCCAGGGTTGATTTCCTGCAAGCCGAGTGCCTTAACCCCCGTACTATATTCACAGCCCTGAGACTGTTTTCTTTTCTATTGAATCACCGTGAGATAGGCCATTATACAGCTGTTCATGGTTGGGCTTCAGTCATAGAGATCCTCCTCCACTGCACATTTCTCAGCACCAATGTCCCAGTTTCCTCCACCCCCCCCCCCCATACCTGCCTCTAGAGCAGACACTCTCCTTCTCTGAGACAGTTCTCTTTTTTTTTCTTTTTAATTTTATTATACCACCATGAGATATCACTTGTCTTCACGTTGTTCATCGATTTGCTCAAGCAGGCACCAGTAACATCTCCATATGTCCTGTCACATGCTAGTGTAGCCCAAGGGCTCACTCCAGGAACATGAAGAGCCTCAAAGTATTCCTTCAGGTCATGTAAATGAGGTCTATAATTGTTATGGGTTTACAAAACTGTTCATGATTAGGTTTCAGTCATACAGTATTTCAGCACCCATCCCTCCACCAGTGCACATTTCCAACCACCAATATCTCCTGTTTTCTTCTCCCCTCCCTCCTCCTCCTCCTCTTCCTCTTCTTTTCTTTCTTCTTCTCATCATCCTCCTCTCTTTAGAGACAGTTTTCTTAAAGGAATGGAACAAAGCAGATGTGGAGAGAGTTTTATCTGCACATAAATCATGGAGGGCCTAGCGGGAAGGCATCTGAGCTGCTATCCAGAGGGCAGCACTGTAGTCACTGGTTATCGGCCTCCCAGTGAGGGTTCATCCCTTGAGTCTTTGGCACATGAGCAAAGTTTGAAAAAAAAACGTGTCTGAGGCCGGAGGCGATAGTACAGCAGGCAGGGCAGTTGCCTCACACGCAGCCAACCCGGTTCTATCCCTGACATCCTATACAGTCCCCCAAGCACCGGCAGGAGTGACTTCTGAGTGCAGAGCCAGGAGTAAGCCCTGGGCATCGCCAGATGTGGCTCTAAACAACAACACCTAATTGTTGCTGCCAGGCCCTTCACGGTGTGTATCGAAGGTGTGACTTTCTAGAATAAAAACAGAACACTCTGCAGGCTCTGGCAAGTTTCCGGTCTTTGTTAAATGTGTGTATCTTGGACAACTTCGAAACAATTATCACTTGAAGAGCAGCAGCCTTTTAAAACAATTTTTCTTGTTTGTTTGGGGGCTGCATGTGCTCAGGGCTTGTTGTGCGGTTCTGCTGGGGTGGCGGGCCAGGGCTAGAACCCGCCATCCCTCCCGGGTGCCTCGTGAGCAGCTGGGCACAGGGAGAGCAAGTAGCAGCTCTGCCCCATGTCTGTAATTATCTGGATCAGCATACCTGGGCCGGATTGAACAAAAAAACTGCTTCAGGGTGGGTGTCGATGATCCGGGCTGTGATATTCTGGTCTGCTGGGTGGAGTTCTGACGAGAGGGAAGTCGGATGTGGAAAACAACAAGCCAGATAACCCCCCCCCCCCCATCGGGCCGCCATTTTCCACATCCAGATTTCCCTCTCGTCAGAACTCCACACAGCAACAGCCTATCACAGCCGTCTCGCGGCCGCCGCGGTTCATCTATAAATGCTATATTTAGAGGTGACTACAAGGGTATGCCACCTGCATGGCAAGCCTGGCAAGCTGCCCTGTTTTATTTGATACCAGTAACAATTATATTAGTTCATTCCCATGACCTAATATAATGGTTTGAGGCGCTTTATATTCCTGGAGCGAGCAGATGCCCTTGGGCTCTACTAGCATGAGACAGGACATATGGAGATGTTACTAGTGCCTGCTGGAGCAAATAGATGATGAACGGGAGGATAGTGATAGTGATGTGCTCAGGGCTTACTCCTGGCTCTGAGGTCAGGGATCACAGCAGGGCAGGGGAGTCACACCAAGTACCAGGGGATCAGACCCACGTCAGCCACCTGCAAGGCTGGCCCTCGCCTGCTGTAATACCTCTCCAGGCCCCTGGACATATCTTAAGACCATTGCTCAGCAGCGCTTTTGCTCGCAGGCAGATTAGCAGCAGTTTTGTTGTCTATTCTTCTCACTGCTCTTTCTTGCCCATTGTTTCTTGCCCTCTGGAAAAGATTGTCCTATGCTTTGCTCCTTGGGTGTCTTCTTTGAATTACCATCTCATTAGAAACGCTATGCAAATGGATGCCAAACAACCCTTTTTCTTGGTGAGAGGGAAAGGTTTTTGGCCGCAGAAATTCCAAGACTTTGAAAAGTCCTTGAAACCGGCTTGCAAACTCCCAGACAAGCTCTTCTCTGGGGGCACCACAGTCTCCTGCAGTTGCCCTCCCTGGCCGCTAGGGGGCTGCGTCTCTACAGGCCCGCCCTTGCCTGCCCGCCCTGGTTTCTAAAGAACCCGCACTTAAATCTATGAACAGGAGGTCTCAAAACTGGATCTTGCTCTTTATGGACTCCTGACGGCCCTCCTGCAGCCTCTTTGTCCCTCCAGACGGCCTTTGCGGAAATTTTTCCGCATACACCTTTGGATAGAGAAGAAACGGTGCCTTTGAAAGTGTTTGTAAATATCCGCTGTTTTAAAATAGTGCTTCCTGGCGAGTGAGTCAGCCCCAAGCCCAGAAGCTTGTCTTACTGCGTGGGGAACCACGAGCAACAGAAACCCGAGTAAACATTCAATTAATTCCTTAAGTGGCAGCTGGTATTTGCCTTGCTCCTGCCTCTCGGCAGCTGGCTACGCCCGCTCTCCACACTTCAACCCAGCCTTGCAGTGAGAGAGGCTTTTAGCGGGGGTCCTCATCCACCGAGCACTTGCGGAGACCCTAGGAGTTCCTTGGTGTGATCCAGGGCCTGTGGCCAAAGAGGCTTTGAGCGGTGCCCAGGGACTCCTAGGACATCTGGCGGGTTAGGTGAGACTAAACGAGAGAGAGAGAGAGAGAGAGAGAGAGAGAGAGAGAGAGAGAGAGAGAGAGAGAGAGAGAAGAGTTGGGGGGGGGGGGGTGGAGTCACAGGTACCAAAGGTGCTGGGAATAGCGGCCTGGGAGCAGGAAGAGGGTTTGCGGTGCCTGCATCTGTGTTGGATTCAAAGCTAAATAAATCTCCTCTAACTCGTTCACACCAGTGCTTTCCTGGGCTCACACTTGAGTGGGACTTAATTAACACAAGCCTCAGCACTGGCATTAAAAAAAATTAAAATGCAAGTGATCAGGATGGTCCTTGGTCTTTGAGAGAGAGACGGAGAGAGCTGCCCAGGTCCCTTAGCGTCTCAGGGACACAGGCGCCACCGCGTAGCGCATTTGCCTTGCACACGGTCAACCTAGGTTCTAGCTCCATCTCCCCATGTGGTCCTCTGAGCCTCGCCAGAGGTGATCCCTGAGCACAGAACTAAGATCCCTGGACATTACCAGGTGTGGCTGACAAGCTACAAAATAAAGTCTCAAGGACACCAGACCCTGGGGCTAGGGGGACTCAAGGCTTCAATTTTCAGCTGAAGCTCAAGAGGGAAGTCGGGGAGGAGGAGGAGAGGACCAGCTCACCCTCCTGCCCGAGGTTGTCATGGGGGTCAGGCCCGCCCCTCACTGTGAGTGACAGGAGTCATCAGTGGTGCTACACTACGCCGCTGACTTGCTCCTGCAGGTACTCGGGGGCCACACATGGTACCAGCGATTGAGCCTGAGTTGTCACCTGCAAGGCATGTGCTCTCCGGCCTGGCGCCTTCTCAAAATATGGCGTCTTTGTTCCCCCCACTCAGGATGGCCTTCTGCTGTGCTCCTGCTGCCCTGCCTAGCCACATGACCGGGCGCGGGTGGGGGGCTTCCGCCCACCGTGCATCCCTTTCTCATGCCCTAGTAGCACTCACTCACCCTCTGGCGCCAGAAATGCAGGCTCTGGGGCACGTTCTTCTTCCTGCTGTCTGTTGTTTTCTGCGGGGCTGGTTTCAGTTGTCCCTCGGTGATGACACGTCCCAGGAGCCGGGTGGGACTCAGGCTCTCTTCAGCTTCATGCTGGATGTGTTAAATCCTTCAGGAAAGTGACAGCGCAAATCCCACACCACAGCTGTCCCATCAGCCCTTCTTGGGCTTCTTTAAGTGAGCCATTGGCTTGGGCTGTGCTTAACTTGTTTGGAGTTGTTGTTGTTGTTGTTATTGTTGTTTTGGTTTTCGTGCCACACCTAGTGATGTGTGCTCAGGGCTCACTGTTGGCGGGGTTCAGGGGACCATAAAGGATCACTTCACTTGATCACTTGACTTCCTGTAGATCATCGATTACTCGAGCGGGCACCAGTAACATCTCAATATGTCCTGGCACATGCTAGTGTAGCCCAAGAGCATCTGCTAGCTCCAGGAACATAAAGAGCCTCAAACCATTCCGTCAAGTCATGGGAATGAGGTCTATAACTTTACTGGGATTTGCCAGGCTCTGCCGTGCGGGTGGGATAATCTTGTATCACTGTATCACTGTCTTCCCGTTCATCATCGATTTGCTCAGTGGACACCAGTAACATCTCCATATGTCCTGTCTCATGCAAGTAGAGCCCAAAGGCACCTGCTTGCTCCAGGAACATAAAGAGCCTCAAACCATTCCATCAGGTCATGGGAATGAGGTCTATAATAGTTACTGGTGTTTGGCATGTCAAATACGACATGGGTAGCTTGCCAGGCTCTGCCGTGCGGATAGCATACTCTTGTAGTCATCTCTAAATCCAGTATTTATTGATGAACTGCTTGCGGCGCGTGAGCCGGGCCATGATAGGCTGGTCTGCTGGGTAGGGTTCTGACGAGGGGGATGTCTGGATGTGGAAAACGGAGGCCCTCATGGAGTGGGGGGTCGTCTGGCTTGTTGCGAGGCTCTGCTGGGGTGGCGGGCCAGGGCTAGAACCCGCCATCCCTCCCGGGTGCCTCGTGAGTGGCTGGGCACAGGGAGAGCCAGTAGCAGCTCTGCCCCATGTCTGTGAGTCTCTGGATCAGCATACTTGGGCTGGATTTTAAAAAAAGGCTGCTGCAGGGTGGATCTCGATGAGCCGGGCTGTAATAGGCTGGTCTTCTGGGTGGAGTTCTGACGAGGGGAAGTCGGATGTGGAAAGTGGAGGCCCTCATGGAGTGGGGGGTCATCTGGCTTGTTGCAAGGTTCTGCTGGGGTGGCGGGCCAGGGCTAGAACCCACCTCCCTCCTTGTATAAGATTATACAAGGGATGGGGCGGAGCGATAGCCCAGCGGGTAGGGCGTTTGCTTTGCATGCGGCCGGCTCATTCCGACCTGGGTTCGATCCCGGCATCCCATATGGTCCCCCGAGCGCCGCCAGGAGTAATTCCTGAGTGCAGAGCCAGGAGTAGCCCCTGAGCATTGCCGGGTATGACCCAAAAAGCAAAAAAAAAAAAAAAAGATTATACAAGGGATAATCTTGTAGTCACCTCAAAACTAGAGTATTTATTGATGAACCGCGCGGCCCTGGCGGCCACGCAGGCTGGGCTGTGATCAGCCCTTCTGCTGGGTGGAGTTCTGAGGAGAGGGGAGTCTGGATGTGGAAAATGGCAGCCCTCATGGTGTGGGGGGTTCCTCTGGCTTCTTGTGAGGCTCTTCTGGGGTGGTGGGTCAGGGCTAGAATCCGCCATCCCTCCTGGACACTTCATGATCAGCTGTTTTTCCAAACCCGGCCCAGGTATACCAATCCAGAGACTCACACACCGTAGAGGATGCCAAGATTAAATCGAGTTGGCTGCCTGCCAGACAAGCACCCTGCCCACTGTACTGTCTCTCCGGCCCTTTTTCATTTCTTTTAGCCCCGATGATTTTTTGCAGCTGTCTACTACAATGCTCTCACTCTCCTTTAGAAGGAGGGCTCCAAGGCATGTGCATTGCATTGGACTGACGTAAATAATTGTCCCTGGAGACCCGCTTCCTTGAGCGGGAAAGCTGCCTTTAGCGTTTGCAGGAGTCGCGAATCGCAAGTGCAAACAGGTCCGCGCACATGTCAGCTCTCCAGCCCCAGGGCGACTCCTGCTCCACGCGGGGCAGCTCGCTGTCCAGGCAGCGGAAATATTAACTGGCCGTCACTCCTGGGGCAGGGCAGAGGAGATGTCTGCCATACTTAGGGAGGTTTTGTTTGGGTGACCACACTTGGCGATGCTGCTCTGGGCTTCCTCCTACTCTGTGCTCAGAGGTTATTCCTGAAAAGGGCTTGGGGAACCATCTGGGTTAGGGGATCAAACCTGGTTGGCTGTGTGCAAGGCAAGCCTGCTGCACTAACCTGCTGTACTAACCTGTTGCACTAACCAGCTGTACTGACCTGCTGTACTGACCTGCTGTACTGACCTGCTGTACTGACCTGCTGTACTAACCTGCTGTACTAACCTGCTGCACTAACCTGCTGTACTAACCTGCTGTACTAACCTGCTGTACTAACCTGCTGTACTAACCTGCTGCACTAACCTGCTGTACTAACCTGCTGCACTAACCTGCTGTATTAACCTGCTGCACTAACCTGCTGCACTAACCTGCTGTACTAACCTGCTGCATAACTGCTGCACTAACCTGCTGCACTAACCTGCTGTACTAACCTGCAGTACTAACCTTCTGTACTAACCTGCTGTACTAACCTGCTGCACTAACCTGCTGCACTAACCTGCTGCACTAACCTGCTGCACTAGCCTGCTGCACTAACCTGCTGTACTAACCTGCTGTACTAACCTGCTGTACTAACCTGCTGCACTAATCTGCTGCACTAACCTGCTGTACTAACCTGCTGCACTAGCCTACTGTACTAGCCTGCTGTACTAGCCTGCTGTACTAACCTGCTGTACTAGCCTGCTGTACTAGCCTGCTGTACTAACCTGCTGCACTAGCCTGCTGTACTAGCCTGCTGTACTAACCTGCTGCACTAACCTGCTGCACTAGCCTGCTGCACTAACCTGCTGTACTAACCTGCTGTACTAACCTGCTGTACTAACCTGCTGCAATAACCTGCTGTACTAACCTGCTGTACTAGCCTGCAGTACTAACCTGCTGTACTAGCCTGCTGTACTAACCTGCTGTACTAGCCTGCTGTACTAACCTGCAGTACTAACCTGCTGTACTAGCCTGCTGTGCTGGCCTGCTGTACTAACCTGCAGTACTAACCTGCTGTATGCGCTGTCACCCGGCCCCATTTCTGCATTATCCAACAACAGGCCAGGTTCTCGGGAGGCATCCTTTCCTCAGTGAGGGCGTTTTCTTTTTGAAACACTGATGAATTAGAATCACAGGAGGAAACCTTGAACTATGGTGAGCACATGCGCAGGAAGGAGCTGCTGCTCCTGCCCGTTGCCGGGGTGGGGGTTAGAGAGTGTAATGGTGCTTCATTAGTGCTGAAGGTTAGGCAGGTTCATTAACTCGTCACCACTCCCCCTCGTCAAACAGCTACTAAAGCATGGCGGGCGTGTGTATGTGTGTGTGTGTGTGTGTGTGTGTGTGTGTGTGTCTGTCTGTCTGTCTGTCTGTCTGTCTGTCTGTCTCCCCAACCTGGGTTCAATCCCCGGCATCTCATAATGGTCCCCAAGCACCACCAGGAGTAATTCCTGAGTTCAGATGCAGAGCCAGGAGTAGCCCCTGAGCATCACCAGGTGTGACCCAAAAAGCAAAGGAAAAAATTGATCCTGGAAGGTCAACCGAGCTCAAAAAGGTCAATCGGCGCAAAAACCAGGACATAAGAAACATGCCCTGCCCTCGACTGCAGCCAGTGCGGCCCTGGTTCAAATTCCCATACCACGTGGGTCCGCTGAGCACTATCAAGGATCACTTCTGAGCACTGTCGGGGGCGGGGGAGAAGAGGCAAAGTATTTTTAAAAAATAAGTTTTGGAGCTGGGTTAGTACAAGTGGGAAGGTGCTTGCCTTACATGCAGCTGACTCTGGTTCCATCCCTCGATCCCTGGCACCTCTGAGCGCAGTTAGGAGTTAGGGCTGAGTAAGCCCCTGGAAACACTGAATAAATAACAGCGGTAGCAGGTTGATCTGTCGGGGCAAGCGTGGCTGACACACCACTGTGCTCCCATGGGGACGGGTGAAGGTTTAGGAGGATTAAGGCAAGGGTGCTCACATCTGTTTCCTCTCTGTGCTGGCTCTGCTCCCTAAAATGTTGGCGAGTCCGCCCACAGCCTCTTTACGCACCAGCTGCTCACCGACCATTCACAGGAAAGAAGGACCCCCAAGTGCCCCCCAATCCCGGGGTGCCTGTCTGCGGGGCGCCGAGCCGCACTCAGCCGCCTCCTCTCTGTCTCTCTGGCAGGCTACAGTACCATGAGCCCACAGGAGGACAGCGAGAACGCCGCCATGCAACAACGACCCGCTGTCCGCGGGGTCGGCGTGGGCAACCACGAGGGAGGACTTGGACCTGGACACCCCGCCCCAGACGGCCGCCCTGCTCAGCCACAAGTACCACCACTACCGCCTGCACCACCCACGCTGCACCACACCCACCATCTGCAGGCGGCCGTGACGGTGCACACAGTGGACGCGGAGTGTTAGCGGCGTCGGGGCCGCCTCCAGCGACTGCAAACCTGCTGTCCAGCCCTGGCCGCCACCGCCACGCTGCTGCCGTGGCCCAGGCCCCGTCACTTCGCTTCCCTCCAGTGGCTCCAGCACCCGCTCACACCGCGCACTCGTGACCGTGCCTGGCTGGTTCTGCCACGGAGGAGGCGTAGCCACCCGCAGGGCGGGCACCCCAAGGCGCACCTCCAGACACTCACTACACAGGCGACAGCGGGGATGCTCGACCCAGCCGGACCGGGGGATATCCCAAGCAGCGGGACCACCATCTGGCTGGTCCCCCACCTCCCGCTCTAACCTGCCCTCCCGGGTCTCAGGTGGTGTGTGCCCCTGGGCTCACCCCGTAGCCCACTTGCTGTTTGGAGCTCGTGTTAAAGTCTAAAGGACACGTCTCGAAATTTCTAAGTAAAAGGATTATTTTTCTACTATTTATTGAACTTTGACTCTCAAGACTTTGGTGGGGGGGGGGGAGAGAGAAGGCTGCTCCCAGCGGTCCCCCCCACCCCCTCCTCTCCCGCAGGGACCCCGCGTGGTTCTGTGATGTGACGATTGACCTCTGTTCCCCCGGCCACCCCAGTATCGCCCCACGGCCTGGCGCGCGACTATGGAAACATGAAGAATACTCGCTCCGACTTGCTTATTCCCGTTTTCTCCAGAGCATCATTTCAAGCAAACACCTTTCATTTTTCTTTCTCTTTTGGCTAATGCAGTATTTTCTGTGTTCTGCAGAGGTGGGCGGGGGCCCAGGAGGTCCAAGTTTTTTGTTCTGATATTTTTTTTTTTAAAGGAGCGACTGTTTCTTTTTAAAAAATCATTTCCACTCACCCTTCCAACACTTTGCTTGGGTTTCTACGAAACCTAATATTTGAACGCCGGGGCCTTCCAGCTCAGGGAGGTTGAGGCGCTTTCTCCTTGGCTAGAGACTTCTCAAGGGGCCAATGGCCCGTTCTGATTCTGAGAATGTTGAATGCGTACAGGAAGTTTTTAAAATTTGAAACTTGGGCTCTTAAAGATTTCTGTTGAAATCGTAGCTGGAAGCTGCTGCTGTTTGTTCTTTGCCCCCGTCCTCCCCCCAAAACTGCTTTGTGACGTCATGCAGAGGTGAATGGAGTCTGGTCACTATGACTTGGGCATTGTAATGTTAAAGTAGTGTTTTAATTACAGTGATGTATTCTAGATTCACACCTTGTGATTCAAATATGTTATAAAGACCTTCTTGCACCGTGTGTGTGGTAAATCTCAGTTTATATGTAGTGGGGGGGGGCAGAAAAGTCACCTAATAATATTTCAATGGTAGGGTGTTACCATATAATGTAAAAACTGTTGGTTTCTCGGCAGTACAGGAAGTCAGCTGTGTGCTATCAGAAACCCTTCCTACTATGTATAAAATTTCAGTCTAGTGAAATAAACTACAAGCGGAGAGATTTAGTAGTGGTTACAGTGCTTTATTAATCATCCCCTTCTCTGCCCCAAGGTGAGTTACGTTCATCTTGTTTACTAAACTGTAAACTAACCTCCCTTTCTACTCGACGGTGAAGAGGAGCCCAGGCAAGAGCTCGGGGAGTACAGCACCTGCCCAGCAAGCTCAAGGCCCTGAGTCCCATCCCCCACACTGCATGACCCGTCAGGTGTGGTCCCTAACCACGTGAGGCCAGTGAGGTAAAGCAGAGTTTAAGGTGCTGGGGCCGACCTCAGCAGGGGCTGGCACCAGGTGGTCCCACATGATGGGGAGGCCTCGGTCATTCCCAGCGCTTCATCCTTTATTCCTTACATTGTGTTGGCCTCCTGAGCACTGCTTGGGAGACCCCAAAAGTGGCAACCTGGAAAGAGACGACGTCAGGGCGTGCTCAAGAGTGAAGGTAAGACAAGAGTTTTTAAGAAAACCTCTTAAAGTGTGGGGTGTTGCCCAGAGAGATAGTACAGCAGGTAAAGCTCTTGCCTTGCGTGTGGTCCACCATCCCGGGCTCCCCAGATGCCCCCCCCAGTCCTGCCAGGAGTGTTCCCTGAGCACTGCAGGTGTGGGCCAGTGACTGAAGGATTCTTCTCTACCGCCGTCTCGTATTGCCCTGGAGTTTTGGGCCTCCTTCTAAACCCCAGAGCAAGAGGATTTGGGTGTTCTACAGACCAGACTCACTGAAACTGGGCCTAAATAATCAGATATTGGGGCAGGGATGATAGTCCAGTGGACAGAGCATTTGCCTTGTGCATGGCCAGCCCAAGTTTGATCCCCAGTATCCCATATGGTCCCCTGAGCTCACCCGGACTAAGTCCTGAGCATCGTCAGGTGTAGCCCCAAAACAAATGGTCGAGATACGGAGGCCCCTTAGGGAATTTCTACCCGTGGCAGAACAGCTTTTCCAGCCTTAAGTGTGTTGGTTGTTTGTATCCTGGACTTGAGGGTCCGGGCGCTGTACCTGGGTCAGAAGGTCACTGCATTCCAAAGTCCCCAAGAACATGCTGTTCTGGCTACGGAAGTTTTTAGGGTAGGTTTATTTGGGGATTTTTCGTTTGTTTTGGTATTTGGGTACTCAGGCGAGTACTCTGAGTACTCATCATGGTACTCAGAATCTGCCCAGGGTCACTGCCCAGTGGTCCCAGTCCCAGCAATGCTCGGGGACTATGTGGCGCCTGTGCTCGAACCCGTGCCCACAGATACATGTACACTCCAGTCCTCTGGGCCGTCACCCCGTCCCCACATCAGGAAAGTGTTGAGGACTCAGGTTGCTTTTGTCTCTGTCCCAGGCGCCCATATGAGGTGAGTTAGACCGTGGGGTGCTGAGGGGCAGCTCCTGGCTCTGTGCTCCAGAGTGAACCCGGTGGCCCCAGGAACTTGATCTGGGGTTGGTGGGGCGCAAGGCAAGCGCCTTAAGCCCTCTCCTCTCTTCAGGGACTCGTCTGTTGGGGGAACTTTTCTCAGTGTTCCATTGCAGTTCCTTCCGCCCCCTTCGATGTGTAGTTATTGAACCCAAGGCCCCCTGAGCTTTTTTTTTTTTGATTCATTTTGGAAGCTGGGATTTTAACTTTCTCGGATTTCTCCAAACAGTTTTTCTCTGCACGTCACTGTGGCTTCGATGTGGCAAAGAAATCTTAAACCATCACTTGAACGTCTTCCCCACGGCCCTGGATCGCTCTAATGATTAGGATTGTTTTGAATGTCCATCTGGTGGAATAATCAAATCCTAACAGCCCCATCCATTCTCTTCTGGGTCTTTTGCTAAAGAGGAATGGTGATTTTCCTGGCTGAAAGACAAGGCTATGTTCAGAATTTTCCCTTCTGATTCAGTGTTCAGTGACTCCAGTTGAAAGGTAAAGGTCTGTAGCTGTGATACATGACTGTGAGCTGGTCTGTTCACTAGCTCACGTGGCCTATTAAGACATGGCTGACATTTTTCCAGTTTTCCTGCACTCCCTCAGCAATCTTGACCTGCCTCATTCCACCCTTCAATTCAGTATTACTTGCCTTTCTGAAAATGCAATGCGGTATTTCCCTCCTTCCAAAATTGCTACTTAAATCCACGCTAACATGTTAAATCCCGGGGGATGTAAGGGCTGGACTTTGGAGGGTGATAGACCAATTTTTTATTCTCTTTTTGTCTCGTACTTGGAAATGCTCAGAGGTTACTCCTGGCTCTGCACCCAGGAATTACTCCCTGGCAGTGCTCAGGGGACCATATAGGGATGTCGGGATCGAACCGGGTCAGCTGCAAATGCCCTACCCACTGCACTATTGCTCTGGCCCCTCATCTGAGACCTTTTAAATTGACTTTATGACATCTGCAGGAGGCTGTGCCCTCACAGCTGCTGCAGGAGGTGGGGTGGCAGGTCCTGGGGTGTGCCGGGCCTGACTTGGGAGACACCATGCTCCTGCCTGCAGTTTTCGGTGCTCCAGCCTAGTCAGGAATTTCCTGCCCCATCTCTTAGCCCAGGGCTCTGCAGCACAGAGCGGTGCCATGGAGTGGCAAGGTGCGCCAATCTCTTCTCTCCCTGGGTCCACAGGTATCCAAAGTATGGAGGCAGCTGTGGAACCCGCAGGGCCTATGGAGTGCACTGGAAGCGATGCAGAAGAAGAGGTAAGACAGTGGTTCTGGCGGCTGGGAAAGCAAATCAGCAGGGGAGCGGGAGGCTCAGTGGCTCCAAGTATTGCGCCGCCAGCGTGCAGTCATGGGGTTCGATCCCTGGTGCTGCCAATGAGCACAGCCTTGCTCAGTGCATGTGTCCAGGACCCCAGTGCTGCTCCGAGTATGATCTCTAGGACAAGCATGTGTGAGCACTACCACCCAAGGGGTCCAACCCCACAAGCTCAACAACTCAAGGTGAGGGCCCAGCTGGCAGTGTGATTCCCCACACACACCCACTGAGCACCGCGGCTGGCTGTGCACAGGCCCTGGCTGGTATCACATCAGTAGCAATGAGGGGAAGGGGAAGAGGGGAAGGGTGAAGTGAGAGGACAGTACGGGAAGGGAGAGTGAAGAGCATTTGCAGTCAGATATGTTGGCTGGGGACAGGGGCCCTGTAGTACCAGAGACCCAATCTGGGGGTTCCCCTATGCAAAGCCTGTTCTCCAGTTTCTGAGCCATGCACTAAGTTGAATATGTTTAACCCGTGGAGAAGCAAACATGCAGATGAGAGTCAAAGCGTGGAGAGTCCCGTGGGACCCACAGGCTGGGGGCTGGGGGTGCGGGACGGGTAGCAGCCTTCAGCAGGGCTTGGTGGTTGGTGGAGCGGCGGCACCAGCTCTCCTTGGCCTGGCGCTCATGCCATTTGGGAATGACTCGCTAGGGAGGCGAGCAGGAAGAGTTGGGGGTGCAGCATCAGGACTGGAGAGGCAGGTGCGGGCAGGTGCGGGCAGGTATGATGTGGCTAGAGGTGGAAGGCGCAGGCAGGTGCGAGGGCAGGTATGATGTGGCTAGAGGTGGCCCCGGCTCCATGGCTGCCCGTGGTGCCGTGGTCTTGCAGTGCTCGCTCAGGGTTGGGTTCAGGACCAATGGGTCAACCACATTTAGCAACTTTCCTGTTGCAGTACACCTGCCCAGAGCTGCCGCATCTTGGCCTGGAGTGCCTCCTGCAGGTCACTTTGTAGACAGGAGGTAGTCTAAATGTGGCAGTTTATCTGACCATGTATTCTGTACTGGCTGGTATAAACATTCTCTCATGCTGCCACAATCATCATGGGACTAGCTAGATCTTACCAGTATATTTGCCTGGCCAGGCGTTGGATCTCTAAGTAGTTAGACCAGAGAGAAATGCTGTTTGTCTCCAAGCAAGCAAGCAGAGCTCTCCTGATAACTCAAAGTTAATATACAGAACTACCATGAAGTTGCCACGGGAGAGCCTGGCAGAGCCTGGCAAGCTACCCGTGTTGTATTTGTTATGCCAAATACCAGTAACAATTATAGACCTCATTCCCATGACCTGATGGAATGGTTTGAGGCTCTTTATGTTCCTGGAGTAAGCAGGCGCCCTTGGGCTCTACTTGCATGAGACAGGACATATGGAGATGTTACTGGTGCCCGCTCAAGCAATTCGATGATGAACGGAAGACAGTGATACAGTGATACCATGAAGTAAAGATGAGACTCTTGTGAAGGCTTGGAGAAATATTTAACTGGCTATAGTATAGTCTTTGGTACAGATGCATGCCTTTGTATTCTGAGATACAGTTCATCTCAGAAGCCTCTCCCTCTCTACCCTGCAAAGGCATTTCCTAGGCAGATCTTGGCTGGGCATTAACATCTCAAAAG